>BMAC01000027.1:849784-874252 GCA_014905375.1 Phtheirospermum japonicum | reverse complement strand
CCCTCGGAAAAGTAAAAATATAAAAAAAATAAAAACAAATCGAGGGAAAAATATTCTCTCGGATATTTGCTATTTCCTAGGGAAACATATCCCTCGAAAGTCCGAGGGAATACGAGTCCCTCGGAATTCTGAGGGATTTGTTTCCCTCGGAAATAACAAATATCCGAGAGAATATTTTTTCTCGGAAGTCCCTCGGAAAACCGAGGGATTGCGCGGGAGAGTTTCCGAGGGAACATATCCCTCGAAAATCCCTCGGATTCATTTTTCCGAGGGATTTTTTCCCTCGTAACAAAATTCCGAGTACTCTTTTTTCGAGGGAATTTTTCCCTCGATTTTTGGAAAATCGAGAGATTTTTCCTGAATACCGAGGGAAAATTCCCTCGGAATTTTGCCTTTTTTTTTGTAGTGTATGTAACTATAATTATTAAAAAAATTAATCTAAACATAAAAATATAAAATGATTTAATAATAATTAATTAATATAGATTAGAGACGGGTTGATAATGTGACATCTATTGAATTTTTATAAGTATGTAAATATAATTATTAGCCAATTTAATCTAAATATTAAAATATAATATTAATTAATAATTATAATAATTAATAAATTGAATAGGGCACGGGTTGAAAACATATCTTTTCAATTTTTTATTTTAAATCTAAAATTTTGTGATTTTCACAAATATTTTTTATATTTAATTACAAATTCCGTTTAATACACGGGTGTTAAACTAATTCCTAATATACACAGACACAAACACACACACACACACACGCGCGCGCGCACACACACAAACACATATATATGTGTGTGTGTGTGTACTCTCAAATATTATATATATTATTATTTTATGAACATGTATTTTATAGTAATGTATTTGGATTATAAGATATTTTTTTGGTTTTCTCAATATATAATTATCAATATTTATTTGGTAAAAATTGTTCTCAAATTGTCTCAAATTAAGAATTGTGGATTAGAATTGATATATTACTTTTGAGTGGGACCAATCTTGAACATCACAACAAAAAAAATCGGCAAATACTGACAGAAAATGCTACATTCAAAGAGTCATTAGCATATGCCGACAGATTATTGACGGGCCACCGATAGGTGGAGGCCGTCGCGTAAAACTTGTCAACGACCCATCGACAGTCGTTAACATTATCTAAGTGTCATTATTTGGCGATGAGTTTGCTCACGGGTAGCTGACGGCCTCTACCCGTCAGCTATACACACACACACACACATACACACACACACACACATAAGTTTAATACCCATGTATTACACAGAATTTATATAAAAGATGAATATAAAAAATATTCTGATAATTACAAAGTTTTAATATAAAATAAAAAAATATTAAAGGGTGTATTCTAACCATGCCTTGTACATTTATATTCATTCGTCGTTCTTGCTTGAACCCGAAGGCCTCGATTCAGTCACAGGAACAACCAAATCATATTTTTAAATCCACATGTACAATTGGGGGTAAGGTTTGTCGTTTTCTTATTGATTCGGGTTCTTGTGAAAATGTCATTTATGCTGATGCTGTTAGTAAATTGAATTTGCCTACGGAACCACACCCTTTCCCCTACACTTTAGCTTGGATTCAACGTGGTAATTATGTGACGGTCGATCGCCGTGTGCATGTTTCGTTTTCTGTTGGGTCGAAATACAAGGATACTTTGTGTTGTGATGTTGTCCCTATGGATGCATGTCATTTACTTTTGGGTCGCCATTGGAAGTTTGATAGGTCTGTCGTCCATGATGAACGTCAGAATACGTACAGTTTTATGTTTGAAGGCTCTAAAATTGTCTTGCACTATGTGGTTCCCATACCCCCGCCCCAGTCTAATCCGTTATTGTTGCTTTCTCGATTTGATTTCCCGCGTGATGTTACCTCTATGCCGTTTGTGATTTTGCTATTGGGTGTTGAGCGTTCTGAGGTGGTGTCGGTCATTCATCCTACTATTTGACAACTCCTTGATGATTTTGCTGATGTTTTTACTGATGAGTTACCCCCGGGTTTACCACCCTTGCGTGATATTCAGCATCACATTGATTTGGTTCCGGGAGCTTCTCTCTCTAACTGCCCTCATAACCGCATGAGTCTTGTTGATCATGAGGAACTTCGCTGTCAGGTTGAGGACTTGGTTCAGAAGGGTTCTATTCGATAAAGCTTGAGTCCTTGTGCTGTGCCGGCCCTCCCTATTCCCAAGAAAAATGCTTCTTGGGGGATGTGTGTTGATCGGGATATCAATAAAATTACTGTCAGGTAACGTTTTCCTATCCCTCGTTTGGATGATTTGTTGGATCAACTCAGTGGTGCTGTGATTTTTAGTAAGTTAGACCTGCGTAGTGGCCATAACCAAATTCGCATCCGTCCTGGTGATGAGTGGAAGACGGGCTTTAAAACTTGAGAGGGCTTGTTTGAATGGTTTGTCATGCCATTTGGCCTCTCTAATGCGCCGAGTACATTTATGCGCATTATGAACCAATCCCTTTGGGCTTTAATTGGTTCATGTGTGGTTGTGTATTTTGATGACATCCTAATCTACAATCGTTCATTTGATGAGCATGTGGGGCATTTACGTGCTGTTCTTACTATATTACATTCCGAAAAGTTATATACTTCTCCTAATAAGTGTCTCCTTGGTGTTGATTATGTCCTGTTTTTGGGCTATGTTATATCCTCTGAGGGATTCGTGTGGACGACACCAAGATTATCGCTATCCGGGATTGGCCTTCTCCCCCCACTGTGATCGAGGCCCGTAGCTTTCATGGCCTCGCTTCTTTGTACTGTCATTTCATTGCGCATCTCAGTGCCATCATGGCTCCTATCACTGATTGTATTGTCTCCAAGACATTCGTTCGGACTCCTGTTGCCAAAGCTTCCTTTTTACAGATTAAGGAGAGCCTTATTTCGGCCCCAGTGTTGTTGTTACCTGATTTTGGACAGCCCTTCGAGTTGTCTTGTGATGCCTCGAAAGCCAGCATTGGATCGGTTTTGAGTCAAGGGGGCCGCCCTGTGGCCTTTTTCAGTGAAAAATTATCCGGTCCGCGTGGTCGCTATAATACTTACGATGTGGAGTTCTATGCGGTGGTTCGTGCTGTTCGACATTGGCGACATTATCTATATCACCGATAATTTGTTCTTTACTCGGATCACGAGGCACTTCATCACTTGGCCATGTAGGATAATCTATCTGCTCGGCATGCTTCTTAGGTTGCCTTTCTCCAGCAGTTTACGTCTGTATTGAAACATCATTCGGGACCATCGAACAGGGTTTCTTATGCGTTGAGTCGACGTGCGTTGGTGCTCTCCGATCTCCGTATCTCGGTCCCCAGCCTTGAGTTGTTGGATGAGTCTTATGCTGATGATCGCTTCTTTAGCCTGATCTTGGCTCGCCTACAGGCTGGTGATCCTTCTGATTTTGTGTTGGTTGATGGCTTCCTATTTAAGGGTACTCGCCTACGGCCCATTCTTTTAAAAATCTGGGCCTAAATGCCCCCCCCCAACTTGGGCCTAACCTTTTTTCACCCACACCTTCTACCCACCAATGCATTGGCCCAAGCTCTTTTGGGCTTCACTCTTTAACCCCCAAACTGCCCTCTCACCCTTGTTTCGGTGGCCCAGATTCCAGGGGCCCAGTTGCCCAGACCGCCTCTCTTCTCGCCCATCCACCCCGGACGGGCTTGACTTTGGGTGCCCCTCCGATAAAAAAGGAGGACTACTTTTCGGTTACCATCGACGAATCCTGATACCAAAGTTGCATTTCAAAATTACACAACTCCCTCATAGGTCCTCTCCTAGAACCCAAAGGATCAAAACCCCTTTCGATTGAAGATTTCAAGACCGCCTTGTCTACTACTTGGCAAACTACTGAATCGTGGAGTTTTGTTCCGCTTGGAGAATTTTTATTCAGCATCTTGTTCTTTTCGGCCATCGATAGGGCGCGTGCGTTTGCTAAATCCGCTTGGAAGTTCAGATCAAGCTCTATTCGGCTCTTCCCTTGGACCTCAAACTTCAACCCCTACAAGGTCCCTTCGGCCTCGTCTCAAGTTTTGATCCGTATCTATGAATTACCTATCGAGTACTGGGATCACTCTTATATTTTTAATATAGCTAGAGTCATTGACACTCTTTTACAAATTGATGAGCGTTCCATTAATGTCTCGATGTGCCACTTTATTCGTGTGTTAGTTAAGATTAACCTTGAGAATACCCTGCATGAGATGATTATGATCGAACGTGAAGAATACTGCGGGTATATTTCCATTGGGTATGAAAGCCTGCCGGATTTCTGCTCCTCTTGCAAAATGGTTGGGCATCTGGTTGGTTCTTGCCCTTCTAACAAATCCTGTAACGCTCAAGACGTTAAAAGTGACGATTGGCGTACGATTAATATCAGACTTCGTCGACGTCCAGACTCTAGGGAGCTTCATGTTCGTACCCGCATGGATCCTCGCCCGACTCCCGTTCCCACCCAGCCCCCCTTGATGACCTCTAACGCTTTTAACGCGTTATACTCCGACGTCGGGATCTCCGACTCATCCCTCTTCAGTTTCTCCCTCGGGTCCCATTTCCAGAAACCCTATCTCTAAACCCACTGATGCTCCTGTTAGTGGCTCTGACATTAGTGAGCAACTAACTGCGCAGCTTTGCAGGGAGAACCAGTCGACCGTTTGCAGATCAGCTGAGATAGTTTGTGACACCTCTCGAGAGCTTGTGCTTTATGAGGAACCTGCCTCTTCGAGCACGAGTTCTGTTGATCAGGTGGACATGGGTTCTTCAGATAAGGTTTCTCCCTCGGCGCAACATACTCCAACAGCCTGTCTTGCACGTGAAGAAGGTTTATAGTGAATGATTCGGATATTGGCAACCAACATCGCACCCTTCTTTTTTGTAAGCCTGCCACTGGTCGAGAATTAATTGATATAGTTTAAAAATTACAACAGGAATCTTATACTCCTTTCACTATTGACGATACAAAATCCTCTCCCACCCTCCACCCCATGAGTATTGCATCTAGACAATCTTGGGCGGATTTTGCTGATGATGAAGATGCTACTTCTATACGTAAAGCTTCAAAGAGTTATCTTAAGCGGGGATTCATTGTGAAGCGCTAATTTTTTTATTTTCATTTCTCAAATGAAGAATTATTTAGAGTATGATTGGTCGTGTAGGGTATTCGGTCCCCCAAACTTATTTTATTTGATGCGGATTGGTCGCGTAGGGGACTCGACCACCTCGTATCTTTTTTTTTCTTTTTTAATTTCGCACTTCAAAAAAAAAGTTACTCGCCTTTGTTTCCCCGACACAAGCCTCCGCCTCCGCCTCCGGCTTATCACGGAGCTACACAATGCAGGCCATGTGAGTCGTGACCATTCTGTTGAGCTTGTTTAGTGCTCTTACTTTTGGCCTACTATTCGCCGAGATGTGACCCGTTTTGCGTCTCGCTGTCGTGTTTATCAAGTCTCGAAGGGCACTTCGACTAATGCAGGTCTCTATCGCCCGTTACCCATTTCGGCGTCTCCTTGGGTCACCATTAGCATGGATTTTGTGTTGGGATTGCAGCGTACGCAGCGCGGGCATGATTCTATTTTTGTTGTCGTGGACCGTTTCTTGAATGGCACATTTTATCTTGTGTCGGAAGACGGCTAATGCAGTCATTGTAGGAAATTATTTTTTCGTGAGATCTATCGTCTTCATGGTTTGCCTTCCTCCATTATTTCGGATCTTGACACCCGATTTTTGAGTTTCTTTTGAAAGAGTTTGTGGCGTATGGCGAACACCAGATTGGATTTTAGCAGCGCTTATCACCCTCAGACCGATGGGCAGACGGAGGTTGTGAATCGTTCCTTGGGGAATTTGCTGCGTTGTTTGGTTGGCGAGCATGTCCGTTCTTGGGACACCTAGCTGAGTCAGGCTGATTTTTCTCATAACTCTGTTGTTAATCGTTCTACGGGTCTCGCCCTTTTTCCGCTGGTGTATGCTACAATTCCTCATGGTCCTGTCGATTTAATGGCCCTCCCATCCCTTATTTGAGCGGACAGTCGGGCCGTCGACTTGATTGAGGCGCTACGCCATACCCACCCATGATCAGTTGGTGGCCACATTTACTGTGTATAAGACGGCGGCCGATTGTCATCGTTGCAATGTTGAGTTTGAGCCTGGTAACTTTGTTTGGGCTGTTTTGACTCGTGACCGTTATCCCACTCATGCGTACTACAAGCTTGTCCCCCGAAAGATTGACCATTTGGCGGTGCTTACCAAGATCAATCCGAATGCCTATCGTTTGAAGCTTTCCTCTCACATGCGTACGTCGGATGTTTTTAATGTGATACATTTGATTCCATACACATGAGATAATGATGATGATGCCGTGGACCTTGCCGGTTCGATGGAGAACCTTCTCTCGGTGGTGGAGAATGATGTGGACAACGAGTCGTTGAAGTACTTAGATGCCCATGATCGTATCTTTAAGCCGAATATATGATTTATTTATTTATTTATTTTTAATTATGATTATTTTGGGGTGGACCCTTACATGAATTTTAAGCACTATTTAATTGAGTTTTGTCATTGTTTTTAGGGTTACTGAATTTTATTTTGAAAGAAACTTTGAGAGACGCCAACTTACGGCTCCTCTTTCATGGTCACGCTTACGTTACGTCACTTACACTCAAACCACACGATAATACTAAAGTGGAATGAAGGTATAAGATGTCAAGGTTCCAAGTAATATTAATTACACTATACACATCATTCATTTTCACAAGAAAGCATACATGAAATACATCAAAACAATGACAAAGTCTCTCACTTAAATCATACAATACCCTCATTGCACATAGAGCAAAACAAAATAATAAAAAGGTAGGGAAAGAGACATGTCAAGTGTATTCGTTGATATGCATTATTTATTAAAGATAGTTTCGCTTTGAGACACGATTACAATAATTTATTTCTTATAATTAAAAATTTTAAAATCCTGCGTTTAGTTATTTTCCATTCGCTACTATTAATTTATATTTTTGACAAAACGAACCTAGTTTATTTAATTTTTTTAATCAAGAACACTATTAATTTATATTTTTCACAAAATGAACTTAGTTTATTTAATTATTTTTTGTTTTTAATCAAGAACAAGTCTACGAATCAATGCATGTAATTCTTTCATAAAATAACAACACTAACTAGAGAATATATAGCTCCAATTCTCTTCTTCTTAACAAATATTTCTGTCTAAATTTAACACCTGCCCGAGACATACGACGGGCAATGGCGTACTCATAAGTAATAACCCACTCGCTAGATTTTTAAATAGATTATATTATCATATCATTCAATTGGGGTCAATTTCCAATTTTGTTGACGGGTGGTCACCATGCGGACTTCACGTGATAATGCCATCAAACAGTTTATTTTTAGATATTTTTGTCTCGAACTTATGCATATCCCTCCGAATCAAATTTTGGAATTCAGTACCAAATCCTCAAAATCTGGGATTATTTTGTTTGGTTTTGGTTGGTTCTTTAATGCATGCTCACCCTTCTGTAAGGCTCTCGAGTCCTCATCTCCTTAGTGTCATGGTATTTTTTAATTTAGATTTATCTTAATAGATATATAAAAATCATTTTAAATATAACATTTAAATGTTTCCTATTAAATCAATTTATAATGTAACTAGTATTAAACACCACGACACTATAATAAATAATATATTCACAATGTACAAAATTGAACTAAATACTGAATATGAATATGATTATATATATATATATATATATATATTGGAGAAAATAATTAATGATAAGTAGGACAGATGAAAAAAGCGCATAGGATAGATGCTCTAATTAGATTTGTTTTTACTGTTATTTAGAGAAAGAAATTAACTAAATAGACATCCTTATTAGGTTTTTTTTTATTTTCTTATTTTTATATTTCCACTTATTTTAATTATTATTTATAGAAAAAAATTCATTTAAATTTCTTATTGTTCTGAAACATTAAAAATCTCATTGGTTATATATACTTAAAATTAATTTGTGATTGTATTCCAAAATAAAATAAAAAAATTTAGTCTACCAATTCAATAATAAATAGCGGGTCGAGATTATGGATGGCAATTATGCCGGCCGGCCCTGGCCCGAGCCATTTGGGGCACCCCGCCCCGTGCCCCGCGATGGGGAGGGGCGGATCCGAGTATCACTTCCGCCCCTCCCCGCACAACATTTTTATTTTTTAAAATATTTTTATATGTTTTATATATATAATTTATATGATTGTATATATTTTTATAAACTTAATATTATATTTAACATTTATACATTGATAATGATATTTTTTTATAAATAATATACATTAATAAAATAAAATAAATGATAAATAAACTTATAGATAAGCTAATAAATGTATAATAAATTTATTTTTTAAGTTTATTGTTGTTCTTATTAAATTTGTAGTATTATGTTTAATTCTTATAGTAATATTTTAATTTTTTGTATTAATAATAATTAATATTTTATAATTAAAAATAAAAAAATTATATAGGCGAGGCCCTCCGGCCCGTTAGGTTGACGGGTCGGGCCCAGGTCTTGTAGTAACCGACCCGACCCTCCCCATTGCCATCCCTAGTCGAGATCGTGGAACTCTCYCTCGAGAAGTAAGTAAGCTGGATTAGAGTCCTACCGCTCGTCACCAGTGGATAAAGTACATTTCCTTATATACATTCTTTACGTGAAAATATTATTTATATTTTTAAAATGAACGTACAATCAGACATGTGAAAGAATTATTATACACGTGTTTATATGCTTTTATTAAATATTGGACGTACGACACATTGAACTACTAAAACTAAGGCACGAATAAAAAATTTAAACTGGAGTTGTTGTATGAACATTAAGTTATTTTATTTTATTTTGCTTTTAATTTGAAATCTATTAAAAATACTTTTAACTAATAATTTACTTTCGTGTACTCTTGAGTTTTTGTTATTTTTCTTAGTGTCATGATTTTGAAAACTTTAAATGATTACATCAAAATATATGGTACGAGTGAACCTAATAAACTGAGATTATAACACGTATAATAAAGTTCAAAACCCAACAGTCAAGTGTTGGACAATATTATCAATCAATTTTCAAAGATTCATTTCGGCGGATCAACAAAATTGAAGGATACTGTATCTCACATTGAACTTTTCTTAGAAAAATAATTTTCAGTCATGATCAATTGTACATTATTATATCAAGAGTGACCAATCTTAAATGTTTAAAATCCTAATTTGCGATGATGAAAGAAATCGTAGTAACAAAACTACTAATAATGTGTATGAAGAAGTTTTTCTTAATTTGTAAAGTACGTTCATCCCATGAACAATCTTTTACAAGCCAAAAGTTTTGGTTTCTTAAGATATTATTTTGTTAAGAGAAGAATAATACGATCCTTTGAATATATATTAATTAACTTTCTCCCTCTCACTCTCCCTATATATGTTTGTATATATATATTTACAATTACTTAGTTAATGGTTTTAATTCATTAAAAATAATAATATTTAAATTTTTCGTGCGATTACAAAAATGTAAAAAAAAACAAATAAATTTGATCATGCTACGTCTGGAGAACATACTAATAACATACCATTTGTGAGGAGTGTATAAGTTTTTGTCCAATTTGTTGTTTAAGTAGAACTACTCGGTAGCAATTATCTGAACATTAGGCCGTGGGTTAAAAATAACAATCGATTGTGACTACATGCTACAAAATAAAAAATACGTCTCTCTAGCACTAGTAAGTTTTAAGTGAAATTGTAGTTGGTGATAACCAATCTTACATGACTAGAAAAAAAATCAACTGAAGAGGCCAAAGTCCAACAAGATATGCAACTAAATGGCATGAAAAGCATGACTATCATGATATGATTGTCAAAAAGAAATCTTCTTGACAAAGTCTTATGCTCTTAGAAGTGACAATGCCTGACATGATATGATAGAGTGATACAAACATAACACAAAATATAATTACAGAGACAAAAATACGACAAGGCATGACAAGATATCAAAGCACTAAACGGAAAAGACATTTGTCTACCGCTGGTTGGATCTTCACCATAAAGTGTTATGCACGCGCTCAACATGCATCGTTAAATGGATGAGGCGGTGACAAGTGTCTTCCTTCAATATGCATCTAACTTTTTTCGGGTTATAAATTACGATCTCATGTAAAAAACAACATTTCCAACTTTTTAAGAATCTGTTTGGATTAGCAAATATCGAGATATTGAATATTAGTATTTAGAATCTTGGTTATTCACCGTTAAATGATTAATAAATCTTTTTGTTTGTTTTGAAATTCACAATCCTTTATTTTTTTTATTATAAATGTCAAATCATGTTTGAAAAGAGGATGCAAATTTATTATTATCATATTTGATGTCAAATAATATTCAAAATGTGGATGATGTTGTATTATTATATTATTTTTAGTAGTATTTAAATATTTAAATATAATAATAGAATAAAAAATGATGGATGTTTATATTTTATAGCATAAGATGAGAGTTAGGGGTAAGAAGTAGTTTGAGTATTGAAAAATAGAATCTTATAACTAACAGGAATTGAGATTCGAAATCTCAATTCTAGTATTGGGAACCCTACTCCAAACATGGCATGAAAGGCTCTAACAAGAAGTTGTAAATTGAAATGTTACGAATTCATGCTAATATTCATCTCGAATTTTCACAGAATAAAATATACGGTCCAACTCAGTTTTTCTTTTAAATAATTCAATGCTTTTACATTTCAAATTCATACATTTCTTTTTTAATTATATATACTTTATAAGTTTGTACGAGAATCTATCAGATATTGTTGGGAAAAATGGATTTGACAAAGTTATCTATGGTAATTTTGAACAAATATTCCAAATGTAGACGAGTCGTTAGTTTTGAAAACGAACGTCAAATTCTTAATTTACTTTTTGAGTATATTATGATGGTATATTTATTTTCACAAATTCATATTTGGGTGAGTAAAAAGTCAATAACCAAGGTTGGACATTTGGAAGGTAAATAAGGTGTGGAATTTCATAAGTAAAGAAGAAATGTCCGACATATGAATGATATTCATTGTTTTATGGAAATTGAATTATTAAAGGTGGTAGACCGTAAACTATTTAAGTCATTGGGTTTTAATTAGTTCGAGCCTTTTTTGAAAGCTTTCAAATCTTCCTTATTAAGCAAGATAAGAAGATTGACTTGTATTATGAATCCTAATTTCTACAATTTCCTATCTTGTTTATGGGTTCCCTCAAACATATAAATAACTCCTGCATAGTGTAAATAATATACAAGAAACATGTTTCTAAATACCCATACATACACATCATATTCCTACCTACCCCACGCATCATATGGCCTACAATTAGGATTTTGCTCAGTTGTGGGGATTACTCCTTCCTCCTTCCAGCACCATTGTCGTTGTATTTTGGGAGGTTCGTTGCCATATAAATATATGAGCACGTGTACGGGACAATAAGAATATAAGAATATTAAGGAAAGAGTTCGCTCATCTCGATACTTTTCCATTTTATTATTTTATTCACGTTTATCTTTTCAATTTTAATAGATCTGTTAGTTCAAATTATTCCCCAATAGTGTTCTAATTCCATTGTTGTATCCAATAGATATCACCGATAATAATTGAGAGCTTATAAGTGATGTTAAGACTCAATGTCACATACTCAATTCTTAGCTGAAGAAATTGATGAGGAGAAATAATTAAGTCATATGATGTGGCAACAAATGTAACCCTTCAAGCAATCAAGTGTTTTTGGGGCAACACTCTTGTTAGGCGGATTAACGGATCATCCGTTAGGCTAAGATTTCATATCAATACATTATAGTGCAAAAATAAATACATTATAATAAAAAAAAAACCAATACATCATAGTATAAATACACCACAGTACAAAAAACCAATACATTATAGCACGGGACAGAGATTTATGAAAAATTAATACTTTACGTTAAAAACCCAATACATTATAGTATCGGGTCAGATGGCCTAACGGGTCATGACCCGTTAATCTGGCCTAACACAAATGTTTGCCATATATTATTTAATTTTATATTAATTAAATGTTTAATTATCGAATTTAACCATAGCAAAACTTATTTTCCAACCGTGAGAACCGTGGAACCTCATTTATCAAAAGAAAAATGATTCTACTCTTAGGTCCGTAACAATTGTGCTTTTTATAAACAAATATGTTAATTACATTTACAGCCTTCGATAGTCAAGTATCGGTTATGAAAAATATAATTTAGAGTTAAAACATTGATCACAAAGAGTGAGTTCATACCACTGAATTACAAGTTTAGATATGAAATATTTGTTTCACTTCCTATTTTTGAGAAGTCTTTTTAAGTAAAATCAATTGCTGCAAAAGAAAACAATATTTATTTGTTTATTTTAGTTTTGTAATTAGGAAGATTAAACACTGGATATTTTTGTTATGTGTCCCAGGAGATAATGTGTTGAGTGCCCTTGGCAGCGTCTTTTAATAAAGTTATGGCCAATATTGAATCCCCGGCAAATTAAAGTCATGGCAAGGACGACCAAATCCAACTCTTTTTGTTTTGCATCATTTATGTCCTCAAAGTATGTGGTTGACAATAATAAATCATTGTGGAAAACGTTAGAGCCCACACTCTTCTTCTCTAATACTCCAAATGAATAGTTATAAAATTGATTTCTCATGAATTAGTAAGAGTATTTTATATAATTAATTTATAATATAATTAGTATTTTTTAATTTTATCTTTAGATTTATTAATGTGAATTTCTATAAATCATAATGGAATAAGTATATTTATTTTGTATTATAATCACCAATCTTTCATTTACCATAAAAAGTTAGTATTTCAAAAATATTAATTAGGAATATGTGTGAAAATAAGAAATTGATGATATGTTAAATATGGTAACTGAACTATATTTGTGGGACGGGCGAAAATGAAATATCGCACTATTTTTATGGAACAGTAAGAGCTGTTACTAATCATGAATGAATATTGGTTACGCGTACCATATCCATAAATTCCAGCACTTCAAAACGAAACATATTTGATGTGTTCAAAGAGTTCGATCACTAAGGATTGGATCAAATTCACATTTGACTTTTCATGTAGCTCGGCTTCAACTTTATCGATCTACAAAAGAACACTGAGACGTTCCCATTGTTGACACTCCGAAACTCAAATCAGATGTGTAAAAATCGATTTATATGCATATAAAATATGTGATAGTGTTTAGAATAAGAGTTTGAATTCCTATTTATAAGAAATAAAAATACCGATCACCACGTAAGAAGTCTCTTATTCACAAGGAAACTTGGTTAACTCATAGTTTAAAGAGATAATTTTCCTTTAAAACTAGTTTTCATAGGAAACTCGAAGTCCTATTAAACTGATAAGAGTTGACGGGCCTAAAGGCCTAATTCTATACATCGGGACGACCTCAAGAGGACGACTTAATCGATCTGCAGACTAAGTGCTTATTGGGCCGTTCTAACTTACTCGAAATCTAAATTGTACCGACACGAGAATTGAATTCGAGACACGACACACCGACGAATTACCCTAGCCCGGCTCTACCTCAGTGAACAACTATCGCTATAATTATTTACCATATCAACTAACTCGACATGTACAAACAATTAATGAATCGATGTGAATGTCATACTAATTTCATTATATTATTATTCTCCTCTCTAATTTCCATCGTTTCCCAATACCACACTTATCTACATCTAATTTATTGAGGAATGAGTAAGTGCTCACACATGTAATATCGAAAAACTAGGTACAAAATAAAATTGAAAATGTAAAACATAATTATTTTGAACAATTTTATTTTGTTTTACTGAAATAACAAACACTGTGACACGTATCTAACACCTCCTACTTGTGTCGACATGTGTTATTAGCACCTTATTTTACTAGTGCCATATGTCAGTCACAATTCCCTTCATAAGATTAAAATATTTTCTAATATAAAAATTCGTCATATAATAGCCAACAAGTATACTCTATATAATCCTACCACGTTTAGCACTATTAATATCAATTCATTAAACATAAATAGGTGGGATTGAATTCAAATTAATGGATTTTGGCGAGATTCAAGAGAGCATCCAATCAATCCGATAATTGCTAATGCAATTGATAGACTTTTCAATTTTGTTTAGCATTCATAATTTTAGTCCATGAACATTTCAATAAACTTGAAAACAAACCACAAGAATAGGCAAATACGGATGTCTAGCAGTCCTTTTACTTTCTCATTTTTAGGTGTTTTTTCTTTTTTAAGTTTCTCTTAGGGTTTTCAGTTTAATTAGGTTTTAAAGGGTTTTTAGGATTCTTGCTTTAGGTTTTTCATTTAGTTTTTCTTTTTAGGTTCTTTTTTCAAGTTTTTTATTTAGTTTAGTATAGTTTCCAACATTTCTTTCGTCGGTGAGATTAAATAAAAGTAACACAAAATTTAATTAAACTATTATATATTAGTATATCATAAAAATTTGTTAAGTATTACTATGTCAAAGTATAGTAAAATTATATTAAAATATCACAAATATAACCAACACGAGAATAATTCAGCAAATATTTTAAGGGTACTACTAAATACTTATAAACCTATTTAGTATGAGTTTTATAATGAGCATCCCATTAAATATGAATAAATCAAATATATTTTTGTATATTTATTATTTAATTTCTTTTTCTTAATTTGTACAAAAGTCCAAATTGGACTGTGTGATTGAGACTGTTAAATAGACCTAACTGAATGGAAGCGGAGTCAGATTGAAAATCGTAATTAGAATCTTAATCAACGGTAAAAAATCGGAGCTGGCTTTAGAGATTTTGAGATTTCGATTACGCTTCCACGTTTTTCAAAACTCATCGAACCGTAAGTTAAACCGGCCATTCCTTAATATATATACTCCAATCGTTTTTTAATAAGTGTCGTTTTAGAATTTTTTTTCAAAATTAAGAAACATAATATTTGATCAATATATGCTCAATCAATTAATAATATTCTTATTTAATTACTTCAATTATTTTTTAGTAATGCTATTACCATAACTTGTTTATATTTATTAAAATAAGCGGAGGTAAAACTGGAATAAAGTGGTAAAAAATTCTAAAATGACACTTAATTTGTAATAAGATTGAGTATCTAAAACGACACTTATTTTAAAACGGAGAGAGCATATATATATATATATATATATATATATATATATATGTGTGTGTGTGTGTGTGTGTGTGTGTGTGTGTGTGTGTGTGTGTGTGTTGCGTTATATTTTTAAATAATATTATAAATATTATTTAAATTTTAAATAATGTAAAAAAAATAGATGGTTCCGGTTAAAATTATAACCGGAACCATAAGGCCCGATTCGGTTACGGTTCCCCATTTTGGGGAATCGAAAACCGACAGTTTCGGAACCGTAACCGGGGATTGCGGGACTGTAGCCAAGTCTACTGATGAAGTATTATTTGATTGTCTTTCGCATTTAAAATTCAGCCCTTAATATTTTTCGCGTTGAAAACTTATACTTTATGATTAGATGGGCAAATCGTGTTATCGTATCGAATTATCGTATGTTTATGTTTTACTCCCTCCATCCACAAAATATAGGCAACTAGATAAAAATACGAATGTTCAGAAAATGATTATAATTGAAATTGTAAAATTTTTACTATTTTTCCTTTACACTTAAAGTTTTAGTATTTCAATAAATAAAGTAAAATTAAATAGAGGTGTTTTTTAGTCTTTTTTGTGGTATCTTAATTTAAAGAAAAAAAATGCATATCATCTATGGACGGATAAAAATAAAAAATATGTCTATTTTTTATAAACGAAATGAGTATATATTTATTCGATCATAAACGTAATAACAAATATATATCTAACTAAATTATAGTAATTTCTATTTTTCGTATGTTAGTGATATATCTCTTTTGTGTGTTAGTAATGTTTAATAATGTCATGTAAACGAGTTATATTTTGATTTTGTGAAAGTCACGTGTAAAAGAACTTTTTAATATCGAACAATCATTTTATTCTGTTTTAATATCGAACAATCATGAGTGGAATATTTTTATTCAGTTTTTCGATACATGCAAAAGTTTCCAATATATTGGTTTTCGGGATGACGTAAACCAATCATTTTATTCTGTTTTTATTATCGATCAATCATATGGAATAGTTTTACTCGAGACAGTCACGAGTTCCCAGGTCAAATAAAAAATACTATTTTGTTTTCAACTCAGAAACAAATTGCTGTCTAACACGTGTAAACACTCAAAGCTGCTTCAGTTTTAGGTTTCGCTTTTCTTGTCTTATTATGTTTTCTATATCAGTCTTGTCGGCTTTTCAGTGCTATAGTTGTCTATATCCACCGACCCTCAAAATCACTTTTTTCGTCTTTCAGGTGATTGAGATTAAAAAACAAAATTAAGGATAAATAATCGCCCTTTTACACCAATAACATATTTATACTACTCTATTTTCTCAATTGATGGTCGAGATTGAATTGATCCTTTTTTAAGATACTCTAGAGTTTTTCACTATTTGGACGAGATATTTTTAATTTCAATTGTACACGTTAAAGTTTCGTAGAACCTTAAAGTGTTTCTACCTTTTAGTACTATTTTTATAATTTCTCAAAATAATATAATTATCAATTATTGCATGATTGACAATTTCCGAGAAATATTTTATCCCAAATAGTATATTCAAAATTTTAACTTCCTACTTAATAAAAAGTATTATACAAGAATAATAATATAACCTTACTAATCAATTTCATATTACATCGTAAAATTTTAAATTACCTCCTAAATTCTTATACTGCATCATATAATTTCATACTACATTGCAATATTACATACTACTTGGCAAAATCACCTACCACCGCCGATAGTTACCACCGTTAAACTTCATATTACTTTAGTAAAATTACATACTACTTAGCAAATTTTAAATAATTATGTACTACTTTAGCAAAATCTATAAAATTACATGCTACTTAGAAAAATTACATACTACTTAGAAAGAGAGATAGATCTTAGTTTGTGGGTGAGAGGGAAAAATGAACCTACACTTATTACATTTCAAATTTAGAAAATTACAAATCCCAAACCACTCATTTACCTTATATATAAATATAATCTTTAATTGAATAGGAAGTATTTGAGTTATAAATGTATAAATAAAATCAATGAATTATATGGTATTGGAGTTTATGGTTCGATAGTAAATTAGAATTTTTCCTTATTATTAGAGCATCTCTAATGCAATAGTGTTAATTGAACCTATATGGCAAATGACATTGACATTTTATAAAAAAAAGTTCTCTAATGCATCATGTTAATGTTATATATGTGATAATTTATTTTACTTATTTTTAGAAAAAATAAAGAGAGATAGATAACATGATTGGATGATACAAATGATTATGAAGATTTTCATATGGATTTCTTGAAGTTGAAGATTTTTTTTGAAATATTTGGTGGATTACATTGAATTGACATTAGAAATGAAAATTTCATCTTAGTGTGCAAAAAGCACGTTCCATGCCCTGTGTAAGGGGTAAGCACTGAAAACAACTTTCAAGGAAATTATATGCTCGTGTTACCTCAGTGTCTTACAAATTATATTTTAACATATTATTGTGATAATATTATTTTAATTATATTTTGTTATATTTAATCTATAATACTTTTATGTGAACTCCTCAAGAAACCACAAAAGTGCCGAATCAACTTAATTTTTTGTTCGATGTATAATACTCAATCCGGTCTATTAAGTAATAATCAAACTATATTTTACAAATCCATCATATGAATTATACGAATTAGAAACTGAACCGGTTTGAATACGAGATAGAATTTAAACCCGGCCCTTTAGGTATCAAACTTTTTCGGATAGTTAGGCTTTATATTTTTCGATCAACTAGGCTTTGTCGGATAGTTAGGCTTTATTCATGTTCATTGTTGAAAAAGCTGCTTCGTATTTACGAAAGGCCTAATAAAATGGTAAAACAAAAGACAAAAAGAAACATAAACCAGCTGAACTCAATTTATAATTTAATAACACACACAACTAAAACGACAAGCTTAGCTCCCGACTAAAACACACTAAATTTAAATAAAAAAATTAATAATAATAAAAAAAAACTCCGATTGCTAGATTGAGGAGAGTCGGGGACGATGGTCTAAACCTAACAAAGTCCCTCTGCTATACATTACACCCCTCCTCCATTATATTACGATACTAATTATTATTATTACTTTATTTTATATTACGCATAATTAAGTAAATAAATAAATAAATACTCAGACCTTAATTAATTAGTAAATTATCCTCAGACTTGAGACTCCAAGTCCTTAGCGCTCACGAACGTCCCATGAAACCCGTAAGGCACCCTCGACGGCATCTCCACACAAGCCTCGGCCTCCATAGTCAACGCGTTGACTATCTGCAGCTCCGACTTCCACGTCACCTCGTCGTGCACGAACGCCAGCACGTAACCGTCGTCCTCCCCCTCCGCACCCGGGTCCCTCGGCACGAAGAACGGCTCGCCGCCGTACCTCTGCTCGCCGTACATGAACCTCTCGACCCCCCCGGTCAACAGGTCAACCTTCGCGAACCCGGAGACCTTGGGCCACGGCTCAGCAATCGCAAGGTAAACGAACCGGGTTCTCCGGCCGAGCCGGTCCCGGTTCACCATCCCGGCTTCCAAATTGATCTCCTCGGATATGGCCCGCCGGCTGGACTCGCCGGTTCTCAGGTTAAGCCGGATTTCCGAGAGGATGCTTTTGAGGCTCTCGTCTCTCTCGTTGAAGATGGAGTCGGCCGGCGTCATGCATGAACCGATCACCACGATCTCGTCGTTTTCCGGCTCCTCCCAGGCGTTCCAGAGATGAAAGCAAAAGGTGTCAGCACACTCGATCCATTTGATCTCGTCCGGGTTTTGGGCGGTTTTGGGCAAAACCCCGAATCTGGATTTTTTGTTCTTGTCGTAGATCATGGGCGAACCGCCTTTAACCATCTCCTGAAGCTTGAACACCACTTGTTGGTCCGGGATGACGACGTGGCTCTCCGTGATGGCGAAATCGTGCGTCATGGTGGGCCCAGCTATTGGAATCTCGACATCGGCGGATTTCTGGCCGTCGGATGAGAATTTGAAGTACTTGAGATACGGTTTCTGAATGACGTTGTAGCTCAGGGCGAAAAGCTCTTTAGTAACCGGGTCGATTTTCGGGTGGGCAATCATGGAGATTTTTAGCTGCTCCCCGAACCCGAACCGCCCGACGGTCTCCAGATCGCCGGAGCTGGTGATTCTGACTTGATAAGGCAGGTCGTCTTCGGACATGGCTAGGAGGCGCTGGTTGAAGAAGACGAGGCCGGCGTTCGCCACGCCGGTGCCGTGGCTGTGGTCGACCAGGCCGCACAGGCCCCTGGCGTAGAATAGCAGCAGGCGGGCGATGCCCAGGTGGCCGTGGAGCTCCCCGATGGCCTTCGGGAAAACGGGCCGGCCCAGGGCGCGCTCCTGGACAAGCCTCCGCGTCTCGGTGAACCGGCAGGCGTAGCTCGCGGATTTCTCGCCGGAGAGGGTGACTGCGTGGACCATGCCGTCGCCGTCGAAGAGGTGGTGGCCGGCGACGGGCTCGTGGAGGGGGTTGGCGCCGTTGCGCGCGTAGACGCCGCGGACGCAGCCCGGGATGGCGCCGGTGACGTGGAGGCCGTGGAGGACGGGGTGCTCCGGCACCGGCGCGTAGTTGCCGGCGATCTGGATGAGGGGGTCGGCGGTCTTCGGGAGCGCGTGGCGGCGCTCGCGTGAGACCAACGCGCCCTCCATGGCGTAGATGTGTATAAGAGACAGGTACCGCGCAGTGGATTTTAGCTGCTTTTGTGGGCTTTCTGATTGGGAAGGATTTATTAGTGGTGAAGCCCAGCCCATGGAACTGGGCTCCGGCCCATGGATTTGGAGGGAATTTTGTTTGTGGCATTGAAGAAGCCATTTTTTCTGTTGTTGTATCAGCAGATTTTGTGTTTGCAAATGGGACAGAAACTGAAGACTAATTGAGGAGAAAAAGTGAGTGTGGAGTAGAGAGAGAGAGAGTGTGTGATTTTGGTGGGAGAGAGAGAAAGAAGGAAATGGGTTTAAATAGAAGTATGGGAAAGAGGGGCTTAGTATAAATTTTGGTCCACCTCATGCTTTCAGGAGAAGTACACGTGTTGGATTTTTGAGAAGGGTGTTTGGGATGGGATTGTGACATTGCAAAACAATGGTGTATGTATGTAGGTATGCATATGAGTATTGAAATATGGCATGGAATCATATGGTATTATGTTTTCATTTTTTTTTCTTTTACCTTTTACTTTTACTTGCATTACTTAAATTCAGGCTAAAAAAATGGTAAATAATATCGTGGATAATAATAATAATAATATATATATATATATATATATATGCATGAAATATGAGATCTTGATTGGATTTGACACAGCAGCTTCAAGTCAATTATTGATATACCTGATATATATTATTATATTGAAAATTTTACATATAGTTAATGTACTCCCTCCGTTTCTTAATAAGTGTCGTTTTAGAATTTTTGTTCAAAATTAAGAAACATAATATTTGACTAATACATCCTCAATCAATTAATAATATACACATTTAATTACTTCCATTCTTTCCCTTTAGTTATTCTATTACCATAAACTTGTTTATATTTCTAAAAATAAGTGGGGATAAAACTGGAATAAAGTGGCAAAAAATCCTAAAACGACACTTAATTTAAAATAAAACTGAGTCTCTAAAACTACACTTACTTTGAAACGGAGGGAGTATCATCTTTCATGTAATTATAATCATTAGGTTATGTTTTCCTCCGTCAATATCATTATTCATGTAATTGTAACTATTAGATCGTGTTTTCCTCATTACATAACATGTAATGTATCAATCATGTGATAATAGCAATTTGAAGTTTGGTTCTTGTAAATTGATGAATTAAAGGTAGCTGAAATGTTTTCCTCATTCCATAACATGTAATGTATCAATCGAATGATAATAGCAATCTGAAGTTTGGTTCGAATTTTGAGTAGCTCGTAAATTGATGAATTACTTGTGTCACATTTCACCTATGTTCAGAGCTGATGAATAAAGGTAGTTGAAAATGCTCAAGATGCAACACCTAGTATTCGATGCAACACCGAGGATTCGAACTCGGGACATGGGGCGCTAGATTCTTGCAAGGAAATAATCAAACCACTGGGCAAACTGCTGTTGGATGTAGAGTTAAGCCAAAAACCAAAAAATCGAAATAACTAACTGAATCGGACTAAAAATGACAATTTTGTGCACTAGAACACAGACATTACCAAATTTTGTTTAAATTAAAAAAACCGACAGACATAACCAAATTTTGTTTAAATTAAAAAAACCGAGTTCATCAAATTACAAAAATAAATTAATTTAATGGTATTTATGTATTTGATTTTAAACTTGCTCAACTTATGCAACTTTAAATTACTTATCCTAAACTTAAGAAAGCTTGAGTCTTTAGAGGTGTTTCAGATTTAAAAACAAGAAATCACTTTTTGAACACATTGTTAAACAGAACGGATAATATGTATATCAAATCGAGTGGTCAAACTTGTATTAACATTGAGTACAGATAGGACAAAAATTTGTTATTATTGTATAAGAATACACATAACCTGTGTGCTCTTATTCACATAACTTGTGTGCTCTTATTCAATTTTCAACGTTATCTGTAATTTGTGTGCTGTTATTCAATTTTCAATGTCATATGTAATTTGTTAAGCTACTGGTGTAATATTATTTTAACTCATAATTTATTGAATTTGTTATTATTGTATAAGAATACACATGACCTGTGTGCTTTTATTCAATTTTCAATGTTATCTGTAATTTGTGTGCTCTTATTCAATTTTCAATGTCATATGTAATTTGCTAAGCTACTGGTGCAATATTATCTTGATTCATAATTTATTGAATTTGTTATTATTGTATAAGAATACACATGACCTGTGTGCTCTTATTCAATTTTCAATGTTATCTGTAATTTGTGTGCTCTTATTCAATTTTAAATGTCATATGTAATTTGTTAAGCTACTGGTGCCAATATTATCTTGACTCATAATTTATTGAATTTGTTATTATTGTATAAGAATACACATGAACTGTGTGCTCTTATTCAATTTTCAATATTATCTGTAATTTGTGTGCTCTTATTCAATTTTAAATGTCATATGTAATTTGTTAAGCTATTGGTGCAATATTATCTTGACTCATAATTTATTGAATTTGTTATTATTGTATAAGAATACACATGAACTGTGTGCTCTTATTCAATTTTCAATGTTATCTGTAATTTGTGTGCTCTTATTCAATTTTAAATGTCATATGTAATTTGTTAAGCTACTGGTGCAATATTATCTTGACTCATAATTTATTGAATTTGTTATTATTGTATAAGAATACACATGAACTGTGTGCTCTTATTCAATTTTCAATGTTATCTGTAATTTGTGTGCTCTTATTCAATTTTCAATGTCATATATAATTTGTTAAGCTACTCTTAACTCATAATTTATTGAATTTGTTATTATTGTATAAGAATACACATGAATGTGTGCTCTTATTCAGTTTTCAATGTAATTGTTAGGCTACTATGCAATATTATCTTGGCTCATATATAAGAAGCTTATATCGGTATATTTATTCTACATTTTCAATGTTAATCTGTAACATTGTTATTGTTAGAACACTTTATAACATTACCTTGGCTCATACTTTGTCGAGTAATTTTCAATGTCATTGGAATTTTTTAAGACCATAGTAATCTGTAATTTGTTAGGCTATTGTACAGTATTATCTCGACTCGTAATTTATTGAGTTTGTTATTACTATATAAGAAACCTATTTTTGTATATATACGTTTCGATGTTATACGAAGTCTTTAAAGAGCATAGTAATACTTAACATTGTTATTGTTAGCTCATACTTTATAGAGTAACTTGCAACTCCAAAATATAACATCTTTTATATTTCTATAAATGTCAACTTCAAATTATATGTACGATGAATAAACATAATAAATACCATTTGAAAAGAAAATTCTTTTTCAGCTTCAACATTTTGGTTGATATCCGAATTTCCAGATTGTTATTATTTGTAATTGATTGCTCCACCAATAAGGTAAGGTGAGGTACACTTTCCTTGACAAACCCCAGATGATGCATACGTTTAAACAAGCAACTTAGCCAAAGATATTTTGTGGCCAAAATAGATATTTTGTTGCGCTAGTTTTTGCTCCCTCAGCTATATTATTGCTGGCTCTGCAATAATATTTTATTGGAAAAGCTTAGGATAATGAGTTGGCTTTATCCGCAACCATTGGGTGAACGATATATCATGAGGAAATGTATAAAGTATAATAATTAAGATAAAACGTTAATACTGACAATTAAATATCTACGCAATTTTCAATTGATATAAGAAAAACATTTTGTTCTTTTTGTCATAGTAGTCATAGTACTCCTTAATTAAATTGATTGATGCGAAAAAAGACATTAATTTTCTTGTTCAAAATTTTTAATTAAAGGAATTACCTTACCTTAAAGTTATCAACCACAAGTTCACAATTACTAATAATAGGTAAACCGGGTGCGATGCTTATTATTATAATTTTATAATTTTACTTTTGGATCTTTTAATATCAATATATAACTCTACTGTACCTAGATAGTGGGATGTATTATTGTTCTATAAATTTTTATGGTGTCAAAAGCAATGTCTTGTCTTGTGATGTTCCTTTTCAATGGTGACATTTCAACCATGTTGATACTAGGCTGACTTCTAAACTATATTTTCATGTGCACACCAACCAATAAGATTGACACTTATGAAAATTTATTCTGTTTTTCCAGTTAATTATTGGAATGCATCTCTACTAATTATGATATTTTTAATGATTTTTCTAGGTATATATAAAAAAAAATTAATGGCTTGATCAATACAATCATAAATAAGTCGGAAAACATTATAATATCTCCTAATACTAAGTGTTTTGTAAATATTTTACAAAAAAAATATGGTAAATATGTTTGGCAGAAAAACTGATAAGTTAATCGATAGTTACTTGATAAGTTAGTTGAGAGCTAGTGATAATCTAACTTAAAAAATACAAAAGTATATAAAAGTACATATTTAATATAATAGTAATATATCAATTATTTTTCACTTATTTTTTTTTGAAATAATATTAGCATTCGAAATCTAATTATTGTTGTTTTTATTACCCAACAACAATACATAAATAAAAATAATTATTTGTTTTTTG
>BMAC01000027.1:727232-840585 GCA_014905375.1 Phtheirospermum japonicum | reverse complement strand
AAAAAAAGATGTAAAAATATAAAATATAACATGTGTCGATTTTGTGATACTTTTACTTGAATCTGTGATACTTTTAACTACTTTTGTAATACTTAAAACTGGGCAGAATATTTTTTTCGGCGACATTTTTTTTTTTTTTTTGATTGAATTTGCAAGAAAAAGAGAAAAGAGAATAAAAAAAGCCTACCTTCGAGAGAGAGGGAGTGAGAAATCGAGACGAAAGAAAAGAAGAAAAAGAGAAAAGAGAATAAAAAAAGCCTACCTTCGTTGGTGCTCACCGATCTGAAAATATAAATTGATAAAATCGTAGATTGCAACGTGGGGAGTTGAATGGTAATTTCGGATCTGAAATTGGCCCGATAAATCGTCGTAGATCTGAGATCAAAGTTAACAATTTATAAACTTTGACCTCAGATCGACAAAGATCGGAACATCAAATCGTAAATCTGATTTCAGATTTAGAATGAGGGCGTCAAGACGATTCAAATAATTTAATTTTTATTTTTATTTATCGCTGGAGGACGGAGGCCGCCCGGACGACGGTGGCCGGCGCGACAGAGAAACATTGAAGACGGGAAGGGGGGCGGCTGGGAATGAATGACAGCAATTTTTTTTTTTTATATCTAGGGTTAGGAGATGAGTGGGTGAACGGGCGGGTTGGGTTGGGCAGTGGGCGAATTGAACAAATGGGTATGATAAAAAGTGGTCTCATACTATGAGACCGGTCTCACCCAAGTATTTGCCATCCATAATTAGGCAAGTTTGGTATATAATTATGCGTTGCTAATTTTTTTTTAATTTTTTTTGTCAAAAAATAAGTTTGTTGAGGGATTTAAAACATAATAATAGCGACTCCTCGATTTTTCTTCTTTGAGTGGGGTCAAATTTATATTTTTTTTCCTTAAAAAGTTTCTATATATATTCTCACGAAATTTTAAATATTAGTGGGGTCATTATCCTCCATAAATTGAAACGTGGCTACCTTCTTGATGCAAATTTAGATTGCCATCCTCTCTCTTTTGAATTTCTTAGAATAGAGATATAGAGATATATTTTGTTTGTTTGTTTTTACTTTACACCCACTTTTTTGTAAAATGTTTTTATTTTTATATGTATATAAGAAATTTTAAATTTGAGTGGGATCATTTGAGACCACAAATTGCAACGTGGCTACTCCTTGATGCATATTTAGATTGTCATCTATCACTTTTGAATTTGTTAGCATAGAGAATATATTTTGTTGACTTAATAACCCTATCAAATTCATACACGAAATTTCTTAGTTGCTTCTCATTATAATCACATATTTGCTAATTTAGAATGCGCACCGCTAATCTTTTGAAAACTTCATATTGATTTCAGGACAAAAAGTTGGTGAATTTGATAGATTTGTCTTCGTACTACATGAACATTGACACCGCGATATAAAAAAAATGAACATAAAAACAATCGTCTTTTTGTATTGCAGAATATTGGAGCAACAACGTTAATCTCATCACGATATTCTATTCGACTACATACAAAACCTAAAAGATTTTTGTCTGGTACAAGCAACTATTTGCATGTTCACGCTTGGAACTTTGGAAAAGATAATAAAATGTTTTTTATAACATCAATAATAGCTCACACGATTTATCAAGTTCTGTCTTGCTCTTGTTACAACTAATAGAAGATTAGTTAAGCTCGTTGTGATTAAACTCCTCGGACGTGTCTCAAATCGCTGACGAAGGGGGTTAGATAAAAATCTATATTGTATCATTTGCCCGAGCTAGCAAATGTTCGACAGGTCATTTGTCGGGACCTCGAGGTTCCAAATTTTTATGCAATACAATCATTTGATTATGGCCATGATTGATCTGGAGAGATTTGATTTGAAACATGAATATTACGATATGCACCATTGATTTGGAGAGATTTGATTATATCTCGAAAAGGAAACATATTATTTTGGAGGTACATTTATAATAAACTTATAAATAAATAACTCAAACCGTCATTTCAATTCATAGAGAAGTTGTAGGCGGGTCAGATTCGATTAAACCAATCTTTTCGTGCATATCAATACCATTAGATTACAATCAGTGGCTCCACTGGATGGTCGGTGCAAGGCCAGAAATTGGAACACATTGATTCCGCTCGTTCCCGTCCTTCGCTTCAGGGCCTGTCCCTCTTTGTGGTCCATACTCCATACTGTTGGGTCCGTACTGTATACTGTCGAGTAGCGACAGTTCACCAGTGCTTCTTTCCTCCTCCATTTTCTGCTCATTTGTAGGAGTCTGCACCCCCATAAAGGGTCGAAGGATGTTGCTCCAGTTGCTAATGTACCCGCTATGCTCCCTTACAAGTAGTAACTAATAAAAATTCAATCAATAGTCTTTGTTCTAATCTTGACCTGTTTTGGCTTAGGTAATTCAACTTTAGCCAAACACCCCAACACTTTTAGATATTTATAGGTTGGTTTATGGCCTTTTCATAGTTCATATGGAGTTTCTTATTTACCTTTATGTGGTATCTTATTAAGAATGTAGTTAGCTGACAATATAGTTTCTCCCCACATGTTTTGGGGTAAGCTAGAACTTAGTAATAATCCATTCATCATCTCTTTGAGAGTACAATTTTTACTTTCAGCAACACCGTTAGACCGAGGTGAATACGGAGTTGTAGTTTGATGAAGGATACCACTTTCCTTACAAAAATCTTTAAATGGAGAAACATATTCTCCACCTCCATCACTTAGAATCATTCTAACTTTCAAGTTAAGTTGATTTTTAACTTCATTCTTATAAGTCTTAAAAGTTTCATCTTTTCTTTTTAAAAGATATACGTACCGGTATCTTGTACAATCGTGTATGAATGTAATAAAGTACTTTCTTCCACCTCGAGTTTGCACAAATTTTAAATCATACAAATTGTATTAATTAACTCAAGTGGACCAGTACATCTTCTCACAAAATGTAACGGTGCTTTAGTCATTTTTGCTTCAACACAAATTCCACACTTGTTTTGAGGATAAATTTTAAAACTAGGTAACAACTCTTCATTCACCAGTTTTTTAATTGTGTTAAAGTTAACATGTCCTAATCTATCATGCCATATATTAGAGCATTCCAACATGCAAGCAGAATTAGAAACTTTATTCATCGTATGTTGGCGAAAAACAGACATTACATTCATCTTAAAGAGACCATTATCAAGATAACATCTAGTTAAGAATTTACCATTCTTGGTCATTACAAACTTATTAGCCTTAAATACTAGTTTAAATCTTAACTTACTTAATAGAGAGCTGGAAATTTCTACAGATATCTCGAACATGCAGCCTATCCATAAGCGTCAACTCATGGTCGAAAGTCATCTTGAGTACCACTTTGCCGATTCCTATCACTTTAGAAGTTGAAGAATTCCAATGAAAAGCTTTCTCCCACTGATTTGCGTATAGGAGGAAAATGTCTCCTTATTAGCACAAATTTAATGAGTAACCCCAATATCTACACCATTGTTTTGGGTTGTCAACCAAATTGACTTCAAACACAACAGCTGAAAGATTGAGCTCCGAAAGGTCAATTGGAAGAAGTTTATTTTCAGTCATATTAGTCTGGTCTTTATTACCATTTTTATAACCCTTCTTAGGTTGGCGATAACATTTGGACATATTGTTTATTGCCACATTTATAGTTGTTCCCCTTGAACTTTTTGGCATTCCCCTGATTTTTTTTATTAGCAGGCCTCTTCCATTTCTTACAAGTGTTCGACTGGACCAAATTTGCCCTTGCCTCCACTTCGCTTTTTTTGGACTTTCTTTCAGCCTTACGATTATCTTCATCGATATGAAATCGAACTATCAAATCCTCAAGCCCCATTTTCTTGTATTTGTACTTGATGTAGTTCTTAAAGTCTTTCCACATTGGTAGCAATTATTCTATAATTGTAGCCACTTAAAATGACTCATTATATTGCAATCCTTCAACCAACAAGTCATGAAGGATGATTTGAATATCTTGCACTTAGCTGAATCTTGACTTGGTATCAACCATCTTGAAGTCAAGCAATCTTTCGATAACAAATTCCTTTATGCCGACATCTTTCATCTTGTACTTCTTCTCCGAAGAGTTCCACACTTCTTTGCACGTCTTGATTGAACTTTACACATTATATAATGTGTCATCTTATCCATTTAGGAGATAGTTCATACACAGATAGTTACTGTTATGCCACACTTCCACAGCGCCACATCTTTGGGTGTTGGTGTCTTCTTCGGATACAGTTGGGGGATATTCCGTCAATAATTAGACAGACTGAGAGGAGTGAGATAAAAGAACATCTTTTTGTGCCATCTTTTGAAGTCGGCGTCGTTGAACTTGGGCGGTCTTTCGCCTTGAACTAGAGCTGGAGTCACGACAGTGCTTGGAGTTGCCATTTCTTAGGAAAACAGAATATTCATCTTAGACTGTTAATAAATTTAATAAGGTTTTCAAAAGAAATGCGAAAAAAATAGTAACAAATGCAAAGTTTGAAGTTGAGTCGAGTGTTGGACACTCTTTCATAAGATGATTATTACCCATCACCTAGCAATCGTCCCTAACATAAAATAATTTATGATTCTAACTAAGATTTACTTCAACAATTAGGATTTTTGCGAACAGAACTGTATTTTGAACAATCAAACTTTGAAAGAAAGAATCAAACAATATGCTCTTTGTATGCGTCTGAATGAATTGCATATGAATGAATTGACTGATTAATCGCAGACATGTGGCCTATTTATTGAAATTGTAAGGTTGTGTTTCAACGGACACAACTTTTTACGTGGATCTTTTGACAGAATAGACACGAAGTTTTGCATGGAGATGTTCATTAGTAGATATAACATTTGAACAAAACATACAACTATCGGTTCAGTATATTTGATACAACTTTTCAACAGAATGTGACTATATATTTATATTTGTTCACATATATATTTATATTAGTTGTACCCATTGTTTGCGCCTATTTAATTATACCTGTTTGAATTAGATATATATTTCTACTTTATCATCCGTTTACAAGTAAACAGAAACTTCACAAACATAGATATTTCTGTTTTGAAAATTTTCTATTTTACGTAAATAGATATCACTTACATATTTGATCAAAATTAGATAAATATCAAATTTATTAAACCAAATTTCCAACATAAATCCCACCAGACAAATTACATTTCGAAAAACTCCACCAAGTACTGCAAATGTAGAGTTTCAAAAATTTACCGACCCTACCCACTAAAGTACGTAAGCGAGCAAAATTACCATTATCTTCTTGCTCCAACATTTTGTTGGCTTCTTGCAAGACCTAATCATAGAACAACCAAAAGAATTGACCAAACTTTAAATCTCATATAATTGGAACAACTTTCTATATCTCTCTGCAAGTTGCATGACAATGGCATCACAGCAAGCAAGAAAGAAAGGGCCCCTAAATTTTTGGAGGGACATATATGAAAATTTCATGCGACAAGAAATCTAAGTACAAACTTAAAAAAGTCTCCATCCACTTCTGTTTCATCTCCTTTCGCCACAGACCACAAAATTAATCAACTTGCGCTATTACACTTCTCTTATAATTCTTAGTCACGTTGTCTTGTTTCCAACTTTCTTGCAAATATATACGAGGTTTGAGTGTTTGCAAAAAGTAACTTCAAAAGGGAAAAAAAAAGAAATAATTAAAAAATCACCAATTAAGTTACTATATGTGATAAAGCATTAATTGATATTTTGATATGTGGATTAAAATATCACAAATGTGATTTAATGCAAATGTTTCGTTTTCAGTTTTTATATATTTTTAACTATTTCACCAATTGCCCACATCTTCGTTAGTTAGGTTTTTCATGTCAATGAATTGCAAAACGCCAATGAACATATGTAATACCAAGAATTATGAAAATTTGTGGGCACCAATGTGATCAATGTGAGTTTGGAAACATGGCTATGACAAATCCAATCCAAACCAAACCAAATAAGATATTTTCATTCGGTTGCCCAAAAAGTGCTGTGCACCATTTGAAAATAGTGTTTTATCTGATATTTAACAAAACGTCAACATACTATGTCATTAACAAAACGATGCAGAATCACCAAATTCCAACAGAAAATAATTGTAATTTCTGTTGAAATAGACTCCAACACAAATTCCAACGGCCATTTATTCCAACGAAATTATTTGTAAAAATTCCAACGGATATTTTACCGACGGGTTTATGAATAGAAATATCTAACATTCCGACGGGCTAGTTTCCGTAGGAATTCGGTAAAAATATATATATTTTTTTATTTCTTTAGCCACATAGAACTAATAATTAAGACAGTAGAAGATACAAGTAAATAGAAATGAGAAAATCTTACAATCAAACATCAATCTCCAAACATAAAGTGTAATAGATCTATGAAACATAACAATTTACTATATAAAAAATTACAAGTCATCATCACATCCCATGTCCTCGTCATCATCATCACTTTGCATGTCGTCCTCGTCACCAAAAAAATTATTAGAATCAAAAGAGTATTTTCTTTAATCAATTCACAAACTACATTTTAAGTAATAACCAAAGCAAAATAGAGCACCATAGACGGACCTGGTTACAGAAACTGAAAAGAGGTGAAAAAGAACATCGGTTAACCTTATAATGATAAACGGGTTCGTTTCATCTTCATATTTAACTATGTATCAAAAAAAAAAATGAGAATTAGCACTTCAATCTAACGTGAAAGGTCAACAACAACATAAACATTAGGGATGTCCAAAAGTTTCGGTCTATAAGCGTAATAAAGTCACTCCCACGTAATTGAGTTTTATAACTCTTATGTAACTGTTGTTCTGTATGTTTAAAATCTTTGTACGCTCTCACTGGTTTCTCCAGTTGAGAAATATATGCAATTTTGAAGATGCTGTTTGTAGCTGATTTTGATTTTATATATATATTAAAGTCATAAGGGTATTTTTGTAATTTTTTAAGAGAGCTGAATTTTCTTTTTGTAATTAGGTCAAATCCATGGGTACTTTTTGTAATTAAGCTAAACCTAGATCAAAATATTTGTAGTTATCCCCTAAATTTGTAATGAATATTAACACGTCTACGAAAATGAATTCTTCGAAAATTACCATCTCTGAGTTGGTTGTCCACGCCCAAGTTGACACTTTGACGGCTTAAAAATGCATCGAATTAAGCCTGCAAAGTTGCAACAGAGTTTATTAAAATCCATATTTCTTTCTCTCATTTTAAACTGATAATATCTAGATTTTCTACGCATATCATATATATACACACACGCACACACATATATACAATATTGTCTAAATCAAATATTGATTTAAAAATCCAACTATCCTAAAAAATTACAAAAAAATACCACTGAGATTTTATATGTATAAATACTTACATTAGGTGTTTTTTTTTTGTTTGTTTCCAATACAAACATTATTATATAATTCATTCGTCACCATTAATAACTTAATTGCGGCAAACAGAGATGATAGAAAATTAAACTTACATAGCGATCTTTTACCCTCAGAGATTACAAGTCATTGTTCTTGGAATCGTCCCTTCAAATTCAAAACAGTAAATATAAAGGCAAAAATCAGTTTACCATATTTTAACCTATAACAAAGAACAGGAGTGTGTCCTTAATATAGATAATGATGTAAAATATGATCACCCTACCTTCTCGTTCTAGGCTCCTCTTCATCCTCTCGAGGACCCTTTCGAACGCTGTTTTAGTATCTGCATCGACGATGGAAATTAATTTCTCAGAAACCATAAAGGGTTTTGAGTCTCTTAGTTTGTAACTTACAAATGATTAGTTTTTTCCTTTTTTTTTTTTTAAGGACTGCTAAAAATACCTTGATTTGTCCAGAATCATTATGCATGTGCCAATGTACGGACTCTTTTTTTTTTCTTTTTTCTTTTTTGTCGTGTAATGCTATTTAGTTGAAAAAGGCGCGAATAAGGCGCAAGGCGCTCAGGGCGATGGCCCAAACGCCTATCCAGTCAAAAGGCGGGCGCTGTGCGAAAGGCGCGCCTTAGGGCGCCTTTTTGTGCGCCTTTTTTGCGTCTAGGCGCGCCTGGCAAACATGGTCAAATATATATATATTTTTTTTTAATTTAAGAACTTATTCATACTTATTAACATCCCAAATGAATATAATAGTTGTTATCGGGTCATAATAATTGTTATAACTTTTATGTTTAATGTTTAGTTTGCTCTTTTGGGTTACCATGAATAATTTGTTTTTGAAATATAACTATTTTCACCATGTAGTTGCTTATTTGTAATCTAAAAACAAAGTTAATATATTTTTCATTTTTTTAATTTTTGCGACTTTTGTGCAAAAGGCGCGCGCCTAGCCGTGCGCCTTGCGCCTCAGGCTCCAGAAGGCTTTGCGCCTAGGTGCGCCTCTCGCCTTTTTCAACTATGTACATGAACCAGAATAAAAATCTTATTATATTGTAAATTAAATAAATAAATATTTTTAAAATTGAGGGTGGTACCAAAATGCTGATACACACCAATATCACACAATCTCCGCATGCATTCATTTGGATGTACAATTGAACATAGCAAAGAATCTGAATCAAAGAAGATATGATTAAAAAGTAATTCACGACATAAAATATTTTTCACAAACAATTTTTAAATAAATGCATTTTTCCATACTACATTCGTCAAGTTTACGAAAGTAAATTGAAAAAAAAAAAAAAATCTCTTCTAGATGCAGTTGTGTGTTGCCCCCTATACCAATCGAAATGATGGGAAGACCCTATAAAATTACATAGATAAAGCAGGAGATAGAGTTAAAGACAATTACTACTAAAAATATTGAAAATCCCAAGCCGTAGGGTATTGTGAAATTAATCAAACAAAATCAATAGTTCTTGTTGAAACCTATTTCCTTGCCTAATTTTGAAATCAAATACACCAATGAGACGATACTGTTACCAAATTAACCCTTGAACCCAACCAGAATAAAAGATGATCAATGGACTAAAATGTATCCCCAAGACATTTAAGAGCTTCTAACTCATATCTCAGTGTCGGGCCTTTTTTACCAACTCCATTAGTCACCGTCCTAGTTAGAAGACATTTAAGAGCTTCTCACGGCAATGATGCGTTTTGGAAATCCATTTTAGAGAGAGATGGACACAAAATAGAGTGGATCCCCTCCTTTTTTAGTTTTTAACTTTTTAAAATTAATTTTCTCAAATTTATCTCACTTTCCCCCAATTTTATGCATTGTATCTCGTTCCAAGTCCAAATACACCCCATCTAGACTTTTTCTAGTACTATTTTATTATTACTCTCTCTCTCTCTCTCTCTCTCTAAAATAGACTTCCAAAATGCACCATCGCATTAAAGATTCTCTAAAATTCAATCTAAAAGGCAAATTAAATTGGATGGATTGGTTTGATCAACATAAAAAGATATTTAGCCATTACGCAAAAATGGAGCATATAAACACATCAACTACAGTAAGAAACAATGTGTTAAAACTTGAAGCAGGAAAGAGAGGGCGGCCTTGAGCCACTTAACTCATACAAACAAACAATATAAGAAAAAACAAAAACAGAACTAGGATTGTCGATCAGCATGAGCAAGAAAGAGAAGGGGAAAGGAATACCTCTTAGTGTCATCTTCACTCCTGAAAATATAACGCAAGCCTTTCATAAGCTTATCAAGTTGAGGAAGTAGAACTCTTCTTACAGTATCATATCTTTGCTTCCCAGTTCACTCAAGCTTCAAAAATTGCAAGAAAGCAACAAACCATTGGAAGATGAGGAAAATATGTGCTGCACAAGATCCCCCTCCTTGGATAATAGTGGCACAAGTTTGTAGCTTTTACTCATTGCAAGAAAGCAACAAACCATTGGACTTGACTTCTTGCTACTAGGAACCTCTCGCGTAATTTTAGCAATCGAGGGTTTAACTGGTGCACAGAACAGGTCCCAAAATGCACCACCAAAATCATGTTCCTTGTAATTACTGAGAACATGATATATGATTTTAAGGCATAACGATCTCAAGTCCTGGAATCGCTTCACAAATATCTTCTTCTGCAAATAAATAAAATTATCAATTGAAATGGTTATAAATTCAGCTCTACAGAGCAAACTAAAAATTAATAAACAAACAATTCTCATCTAAAAATAGAAAAATAAGTTTCATCACAATCACAGAGTTACCTCCCCCGAATCACCCTTCTTCACTTTGTCAAAGTTGGCATTACTTTTTATACACGATGATCGACTAATTATTCTAGTGCCAAGAGATGCGCAGCTGGCTGAGATCCGGACAACACAGTTCATAAGTAGATTAAAAAATAGATTTAGGTAAGATTCATCAAAAACAGCCAAAATATCTTCATAAGCATGCACGAAGCCATCTCTCTTCTTCCAAGATAGAGCTTTTACAGTATCTGAGGTAAAATGCTCGAGGATATCACAAGTATCAGCCTCAAACTTGGGACTTTGGGATAAATTCCACAAAATTTTACTGTTTCATCGCCCCTTTGAGAAACCAGGAGCAGGGCTTAATTAACAGCCAGAAGAATAGAAGAAGCTCATCGACATCAAGCTGAGCCCAAAAACCAAGAACTGCCCTTTGATGATGTACCCTCGCATCCTGAAAGGTAAATGCGCCTCAGTTTTAGATTAGATGGTTAAAAAAAAAAGTAAAGAACATACACTAGATAGATCAAGTTTCAAACATATTATACCTTCTGGCAAGCAAGCATTTTCAAATTTCTAACTTTTGGTATTAATATTCGTATGGCTATAGATACAATACAAGATCTGTGTTGTACATCAACCACATCAGCTGAAGTTCTGGATAGGCTCCACCTCGGAAGCTCCTCCCAAAATTCTTACCGTTAATCAAATTTCTAAGATTCTCAATGTATGGAGGTAAAAAATTGTCCCTCCAGTTCAACAGGCAATCAATAACTTTCATCTATAGAAAAAAATATTCTTTTCAAGAAGCCTGTGCAGAAAAAGCCAAAGAAAAGGTAAATCAAATAAAAAAAGAAATATGAGGCAAGAAAAACAGTGGAGACAAACTCAAAGAAATTTAATTTAAACAACCTATACTGAAGAACATTTATCCCTCAAAAAGTGACCTAAAAAAAAAGCCTTAGGATCCCGAAACAATCTTAACCACTCCTTAAGAACTCCCTTCCATTCTTCCCCTTTATGATCCAGTGTATGTGAAGCAGCACAGCTAACTTATATACAAAAAACGACATACGTTCAAACTAAGGAAGACAATGATATACACTGATAAATTCATACAAGCAAGAACAAAACCCAAAAAGTTCAGAAACAGAGGTACTGTTTAGATTCCACTGTCGATGGAATTTTCTGTAAGGGTTGAATTAGCACAGATAGAACTGTTGTATGTGCAGCACTATCAAATGAAGATAAAATATCAGGCATCCAATCAAACCTACAAAGCAGCAGTTACTATGTTGCATACACAGAGGTCAAACAAATAACTGGATACAAGAAAAGAAATGATGAGTAATGTTAGTGTTATGCATTTTATGAGAAATGCAGAAACCAACCAAAGATTTCACAACAAATATATAAGGACAGAATAAAAAGAAAAATCAGCCAACAGACCAACTTACACAGAAAATGAATTCAAAATCTGAAAAAACGTTTCTTTGGCCCACAAGACAAGCACAAGCGGCTGCATCAAACATTTTTTAAAAAAAAAAAAAATCAGAGAACGGCTTACTGGATTTCACCATCAGAAGCTTGCCGATTGCGTTTATCAAAATCCATCAATAAGAAAGGACTTTCTTGGGCATCCGCAAAACATGAATAGAATCCGATAACACAGAAGAGACCAGAAGAAAGGGATAAGATCTGATGAAAAGGTCCAGAAGAAAGTGAATTAAGCCCTAGAATAAGAAAATATAAAAAATTGGCAAAATAGTTTTTAAAAAAAAATTATTTTCGAAATTATGGGCACCGATGATGATTTAGTTTTGTTTTGTTTTTTAATTCTAAATTAAAAATCCATGTAAGATTAGTTTGTCTTTTAAATAATTTAGATTTTTTTTAAAAATAATTAGGATAGATGCTCAAATAAATTTTTATTTCCTATTATTTACATTCTTTTTCAATAAAAAAATATATATCCAGGTAAATTTATAATAGTTATAATATTAAATATATATAATTAAGTTTTTGTAATTACTTTTTAATAGTTATATTTTTTATAGTCCGACACTTCTCTAATTAACTCATTACATTTTTTCCCTAAAATTTAATATTAATATTTTTATCTATTCAATTATTTTTAATTTTATTCAATCAATAGTTTTTTTTATTATTCAATTACATTTAAGTAATTTGTCAGAATTTATAATTTGATAAATTATAGATCAAAAATATGATTTTATTACTAGTTTGCGGAATATTTGTGAAAATGTGTAATGTATTTTTAGGGTCATTTATTAATTTTTGGATCTCCATCACGTTCAGAATTTATTGAGAAACATAATCGTTTAATCATTATTGTATTTTTAACTCAGAGATATATTGTAATTTCTAAAAAAAAAAAAAAATTCACTCGATTTCGAGATCCTTCCATTTTCTTATTGAGTCGGTTAAATATACTACTTGATGATTTAGCGGGTAGTGTAATTACAATAATCATACTGCTCATATTGATCAATGATTATATTAATTGTATTTGTACATAACCACACATTTACCAAATTTATTGTACACAAATATGCGTGCTTTCATTAAATCATGTATTTACGTCACAGTGAGGTAATAAAACATTTAGTTCAATTACTTTCTTTTATATATAGATTATAATGAGTTTGATATCTACATATATAGACAAGTTTGATTTAACAGTAAATATAAGTGTTGAACAATGTTTCTTATCAATTTTCAAAAATTCCTTTCGTTAATATTTCAAATTGTATTTCATACGACAAACAAAAGAGGAGGACACTCTATCTCCCACGTTTGAATTTCTTGAGAAAATAATTTTTCAATCATGACCACCTATACATTTTGGTGATATTTCATACGCGTTGACAAAAGTGAAGGAGATTCCGTTTCTCACGTTGGAATTTTCTTGATGAAACTATTTTTAATCATGAACAAGTTTATATTTCGGTGATATTTCAAATGGTATTTCATACGCGATGACGATCAAGAAAAGTGAAGGACACTCTATTTCTCACGTTGGAACTTTCTTGAGAAACCCATTTTTCAAATCATTACCAAGTGTATGTTGTTATATCAATAATGACTAATCGTAAGGGTTTAAAATCATGATTTGCAATAATGAAAAAAATATAAAAATAAAACTACAGATAACATGCACAAAAAAACATTCCATAATTTGTAAAATACATACATTCCAAGAAAAATATTTTTTGTGAGCCATTTTTTTTTTTTACTTTGAAGATAGTATTATGTTAAAAGAAAAATAATAAGATCACACACACACACACATATATATATATATGTGTGTGTGTATGTGTTTATGTATGTATGTATCTATTATTTGACTATACATAAATATAATTATTTATATAGTTAATGAGTCTATTTCAATAAAAAATAATAATATTCAAGTTATTCTTGCGATTAAAAAATATAAATTAGAAGAATTATCCATGCAATACATGGTAATATACTATAAAAAATAGTGTATTAGAGAGAATTTAATAAAGTTTATTTTTGAACATTCTATAATATGTATATTTCACTAAATTATTATAATGAACTACTTGATGGTCCTTGGTGTTTGAATAAACTGCTTAATGATTTAACCGATAGTATAATTGCAATGGTTATACCAATTATATTGATAAACAATTATACTAATTGTTTTTGTCAACAATCACACATTTGCAAAAATTATTATAAACATATTTGCGTGTTTTTTATTAACTAAAGTATCTATGTTATAGTGAATTAATGCAAATATTTAGTTTAATTGTTTTATTTTTTGCATGGATTATAATTAGTTTGAGTTATGTATGTGTGAATAAAATATTGAACTATTGAGATCCACATATGTACGCAACGATAATGTTGAATTATTTTATTTTTTGCATGATTAAGTTTAATCTAACATTAAATAGTCAGGTGTTAGTGTTGAACAATGTTACTTATAAATTTTCAAGAAGTTCTTTCGAAGATTTTTCGAATGGTATTTCATACGCGATGATAATTAACAAAAAATAAAAGACAATAATTTTTTCATGTTGGACTTTTTTTTTTTGAAGAAGCTAATTTTCAACAATTACCAATTGCACGTTGCTATATTAAGAGTGATCAACGTCATACACTCTGTCTCATGCAGCCGTATAAGATGATCGATGTCGACGCCCCTTTCTCGCGGGCCTTTGAAAAGGTCGGTTGGAGTTGGGCCCAGTACATAGTCGTTGCGGGCGCTTTGAAGGGTATGATGTTCGTTTTGCTAATTGGGTCCGTGGGCCACGCCCGTTACCTCACCCACATCGCTCGAACCCACATGATGTCGCCGTGGTTTGCCAAGGTCGACCCGAAAACCAGAACGCCCATCAACGCCACCGTCGTCATGCTCTTCGCCACCGCGGTCATCGCGTTCTTCACGAAGCTCGACATTTTGGCCGATTTATTGTCGATCTCGATGCTATTCATCTTCAAGCTCGTGGCAGTCGCCCTTTTCGTCCCTAGGGTTAGGATTAGGGTTATTTATCTATTTAGGTAATAGTGTTGTAGTATCTTTACGCATCTAGAGAGATAACTAGAAAATAGTGGCAGATTATCCGCTTGGGCAGAGTACATGGGCGCTTGCGCTTGGGACAAGCTTTCGTCTTTTAAATCGTTACTCTTTTCTTTTCCAGTTCAATATTATATTATATTTTCTTATTTATTTTTTCCCTCAATTCCTTGACTCTATCATTAAGTATCAGTTTTAAGACAAAAATGCAGTTTATAAATGTAAAACTTTGTAGAAGTACCCAGGTTCCGGGCTGGACATGTGATCTATATTTATAATGGCCGATGTCTGATGCTCTCCTATGTTCACAACAGCAGCAACACTCGACGGTGTTTGGCTTCTAATAATAAAATAAACTAGAAGTTTTATTATAGCTAGAACAACTCCACCGCCATTTGGAAACTACATGAATTTAATCAAAATAAAATATTACTAGATAACATTTGAAAATTATTATTGACTTAGGGTTGTACTTACTGTTATGGATTTCTTGTGAATCGTATATCCATAGGCGAACAACTCTACTTTTGGATTTTTGTGAACCTATATTAATATATATTTTTGAGAATCTTGTATTATATGAATCACGTGCAAAAGATGTGCATTTTAAGAAATTTATGAATCACTTGCAAGACACTTATCAAACTCCACACATATTCGTAAACTAACTATGATTCTTGATCATATTTACAAGTACCAACACCAGATTTTTGTACAAGAAATATTAATTAATTAATTAATATATAAGAATATTTATTTTGTGGATAACATGTATAATTGCTTCTGTAGAACAATTAAATTGAAATTTATGTGCCTGTATTACATTCGGTAGTGTTTAGCTAATTTTCTACAATTTTTGCCCCAATCCCATGTGCAAGTTGTCAATTTTTCAATAGTATACCAAGATTTTCTGTTTGTCTTCCTTTGTTGACTTGTATAACTGAGACCACATCTCCAATTTGGCATTGCAGGCGGCTCATTGGCCTACCTCCACGTCGAGCTCGGCAATTTCATGGCCTTCATCGCGGCGGGCAACACCCTCCTCGAGTACGTCATTGGCAGCGCGGCCGTAGCCTGTTTCTGGACATCCTACTTCGCCACTCTGCGACCAAAAGCCCGAAACCTTCCGTATCCACACCCATGCCCTGAAAGACGGCTATAACCACCTCGACCCCATCGTCGTCGGCGTCATCATCTCCATCTGCCTAATCGTCGTCCTCAGCACCAAAGGCTTGTCTAAATATTCTTATATATTAATTAATTAGGAAATATTCCCTGTACAGAAATCTGGTGTTGGTATTTTTTAATATGATCAAGAATCATAAGTTAGTTTACGAATATGTTGAGTTTGATAAGTGTCTTGCAAGTGATTCATAAATTTCTTAAAATGCACATCTTTTGCACGTGATTCATATAATATAAGATTCTCAAAAAAGTATATTAATATAGGTTAAGAAAAATCCAAAAGTGGAGTTGTTCACCTATGGATATTCGATTCACAAGAAATCTATCTATCTATCTATCTATCTATCTATCTATCTATATATATATATATATAGGGTTGGTTTCAGATGAGATTCCGTCATTATATGTGAACCTAGGGACTCATCTTGACCATTAGATTGAATAATCTTGATGGTTGAGATCATGACATGTCAGCATGGTAATAATGTAAAAAAATATATTAATTAATTAAAAATGGTATTTTGAAAATATATCAACGTTTACAAAGAGCACTACATTGTTTATTGGAAAGCACAATAGATTAAGAAAAAAAACACTACAATTGTATACAAAAAGCATCGCAAATTTCGTCTATAAACTGCAAATTCAAAATTTTGAAATGAAACTCAAATCTTCAACAAACCATAACTTTTTCAAATTTTATTCGTTTTGAATGAAATATATATCAAATTAATCACATTCTCAAGATCTACAATTTAAGATACATATTGCATGTTTTAAAACCTAAAAAAATATATATATAATTAAATTAAAAAAAAACTGGACTGATTTTAGCACTACAGTATTGTGTAAAAAGCACAATGAACCTGGACATATAATTGCACTGTGCAATATTAGATCTAAGGCCAGGATTAGTCCCTAGGTTCACATATAATGACGGGGTTCTCATTTGAACCCAATCCTATATATATATATATATATATATATATATATATATAATATATATATATATATTATATATATATATATATATATATATTCGTTTTTAAAATCCCTCTAATTCTTACTCATTTTTATCGAAATAGTGTTAAAAAATAATAATAATGGACTTATTTAGTTTTGAGAAAATATTTTAGTCCAATACACATCAATGTCTTGACTACGCCACTGATAACAATTGAACTTGAAAGTCACTCGACCATTATCCCATTTTTACTGCGGAAAAAATCAAAACTGAAACTCAAAATGCCGATAAGGAAAAGGAATACTAATCCAGCGGCAGGCAGGTCATCCTCAGCCACGCTGTAGTGTATCAATCTGCCTAGAGATGTGACTATTAGGATCCCACCATATGGCGAGTCACTGACATTACACTCCCGGCTGGCTTGAGAGGCCCCGATATGATGGACATCAATGTGATGTGCAGGGCCAATCGATCTCCATACACGTGCAGGATTTTTGGGACGATGAAACTCTACTCAATGGAATTCTACACGTGCAAGCGGTTAGGGTGCGACTAAAACCAAAATTTTTGGTTTCCCTCAACTAGCAAAAGAAAAAAATAGCAAGCAAATGATTGTTTATAACTCAAAAAATATAATTCACTTTTTTCCTCAAAAAAGTTTTCCTCATTTCTCTCTCATTTATTTCCCTCATCTCTCGTATCTCTCAACTACCATTAATTTTCTACCACACAAAAAGTTTATTTTAATTCCTCTCTCTCATCTTTCCACCGTCATTAATTCCCACCACAAAAAAAACTCTTGTGGGTCCCATTTGAGATTTTATTTATCAAATAATTTTATATCCAATCACTTACTCAAAAAACACAAATTATATCCAATCATTATCTTACCAAAAAAAATGTATCTCCTTAAATTTTTATTTTCACTATTTTCTAGTGAAACGAAACAAAAATGAATGAAAGGATATCCAATCGCACCCTAAATAATTTTCTTATAAATATAAAAGATGAATTCACATTTATATTTTTCATTATAAGTGAAATTATATTTATAGAGAAACTTCTAATGTTACAATCGTAATTACATAATCTCATTAAAGATAAAATAGCCAATCATACTATCAATAATAAATATATTTACTATGCATGAATAGTAAATTGGTTGCGAATTTATAACACTTCCCCTTGAATGACTATTTACATAAATGTCTCGTGAACCAGTTGAAAAAAAACTCAACGTGCGAAGAACTTTCAAAACTGTTTGTAGTAGATCTTGTGTCTATAATATAATGTTGTATCATGACGTTGTTAGGAAATCTCTGTGGGACAAAATCTGATCAATGTGTAAGAATAAAGTCGCTCCCTCTCATATTGGTCATTCTTGTAGGAGTAATTATATGTTGTCTCATTAAACCTTATAAAAAAAATCATGTGGGAAAAATTTGATCGAAAGAAAAAGAGTACAACTACTTAATCTTATTTCATATCTTGAGAAATTGTACTAATTTCTTATTTAGTCCTCATCATATCATGAATATGCCTCGTTAAAACCTTATTAGAAAAAATCCAATGGGAAAAAATCTTAATGAAGGAGAAATTGTATTTATCCATGTTAATATATGCCTTTAAGTTACCTCATTAAAATCCTTGCTAGAAAAACTCAATGGGACAAAATCTCAACCAATGGAAAAAGAGTGTAATGCGTATCTTATAAGTATGCTTTGGGCATCTCGAAACCCTTCCAAAATCTGTACGAGTATATCATATAGATCAGTCGATACTCTTCATTTAGTTTCTCATGAAAAAAGATATTCAGATATCTCGTATTTATTGCATAAGATAGTATGTATCATATTCAGTGCTTTGATACATTTAAACTCATATATTTATTTCATCAAAATACATGTAAATATCTCTTGTGTAAATTTTATAATAGTTTTGATCAGGCTGCCTCGTTAAAAACCTTTTTTGAAAAATCATTTGGGATAAAAACCACAACTAAGGAAAATAGTACAGCTTATTAATTTTTCTCACGACAATACCATTGTTTTAAGTCATTGAATGTATTAGCAATATAATCGAAATCCATTTAGGAGTTATGGTCTCACTCTTCATCAAGCCCACACATTACTACTTTCATTATAAGGGCATATATACCAACATCGATATTTCTCGATAGATTTTAATATCCTTATTATCAATAATCATTCATAGCTATTATTTTATTGTGTCTACACTTTTCAATTTTATATCATTTTCCACAACAACATAATTTACCGAGATATTTAGTAACTAATCCTCTCCAAAGATTTATACATAATAATTATGTCTATATACTCTTTGAAAGTATATGCCTCCTAGTTGGTATATAAGATCATTATCAATATTTCTTATATCTTTTATCTTCCAAGTTCGTACTTCGATTGTGAGGATATAACATTCTGTATAATTATTTTCAACTATCAATACTCCCCCTCATGCTGAAAAAAATCTAAAACCAAACTCATACAATTAGAATGGCATTAATTATATACACATTATAACCATTTAATTTCAACCAGTGACTTCATATTATTTTGCACTTTGTTCTCGATATTGACAATGAACTGGAGGACTTTTAATAGTTCATCAATTGATATCCCACTTGTATGAACATATCAAATTTTTCCATGATCTATTCAAGTTATTGGGATATATTACTAGTTTTATTATTTGATTTGGAAACCGTGCTTATACTGTAAGAAGATCACCTAATAAACTTCCACTTACGAGTCATATACTTATGTGACTATCTAGTGGATTCATAAAATCTAGTAGCACACATGGAGGGAGAGTGGACCCATATATATATATATATATATATATATATATATATATATATATATATATATATATATATATATATATATATATATATATATATATATATATATATATATATATATATATATATATATATAATATTCCAGATTTATTAGGGATTTATTCTCAACTTTTGCTAGTAATAAATCTTCATTAATCGAGAACAATTATTGAAGAGATATTTTGTTTCTTCAATTGAAATATCAATTTTAATAATTATATCATTAACAAAACCGATATGATCCGGTTATGTAAATTAATATTATTGAACACTTGTACATGGAAGATTCTCATATCTATTACAGAAATTAGTTGTGTCCAGCATGAGGTGTTTATTTTAACACAGAGATTATCTACCGACATATCACATCATCTTTTGGTGATATTTTAATTAAACCACTGTTCAAATACAACGTTCAAATATGGTAGTGCATATTGTACGCTTCATAATACTGTTTACTTTTCAAATGCAGTTGTGTATTTCATACACTTCATACCATTCTATAAATCATCGAGATAATTACAAGATTCTCATAAACAAAGATCCAAATTTATGAATGGATTCAATGCTCTTAAATCTTCGTAAATTTAAATATTTTTTATTTGTCGAGGGATATTATTATGGAATTCAGAAGAATGTACACATCATTAATAATACGATGTTAAGGAGAATCTTATTTAAAGCATAAAGATGTGTAAACATACATACACTACACCAGAAAATTATTCCAATAGCGCTATTTAGATAACATTTTAAGAAATAAGTGCTATCTAAGAAAACCCGCAACTTTGGAATAACGCTTCATTTATAAGCGTTATCTAAATGTGTGAGAATATAGCGCTCATTATACACAACGCTATCTAAGGAAATAAAGAGATAGCGGTGCTAACACTATGCGCTGTCTTATAATATTAATTTTTACAGAGATATCGCTTCCTTAAGAGGCGTTATATAATGATCGTAAAAAAAGAAAGAATAATAAAAGATCTATCTGCCTTTCGGTAATTCATATAATTGTAATTGGAAAAAATAAAAAAAAACCTCCTCACCACCAACCCAGTGACGCCGACACCGCCTATGACCGGTGTTAAGTTTCCTCCTTCTCCACCTCTCTCATCTTTTTTCTATATTCCTTATACCTGTCACCGCCGTTGCTGAGTTTTTCCCCGTAGTCCGTCCAGTTAAAGGATTGGCCTAAATTTTGAGGTTTATTGGTTTTTTAGTTAACCTTGGATTTTAATTGTGTTTTAGTCAAATCAGATAGAAAGCTCTGATGGTCAAAAACTTGTTTATTATTTTTACTAAATCTTGGGGTTTCTTCATTGTTTTCCTTTTTTCCATTTTTCAGATATTGAAGATTTTTTCCAAACGAATGACCTGGTGAGTTCTGCGAATTTTAATGTTCTAGGAGTTTTTCAGTGTTTTAGACTTCCAGTAGTTTTTTCATGTATTTATTTTTGGCCATTACTTTTGAGTACTCTTTTCTTGATTTATTTATTTGTTTATATATTTTTAAGTTACTTAGAATTTATTTTTGCTTGAACTGTTATTTGTGGAAAATGATGGGACTCTAGCCCGTGTTTGACCTTTAATGCAATAGTTTTTTTAAACTCCACTTTTTTTGTTGCTCTGCTTGTATTTGAGTTTTTTTTTTTTCCAAAGGAGTTCCAAGACAAAGAGCACATATGGACTTCATCTTATATCTATAGTAAAATTGTTATTGATACCCTATTGAATTGGCAAATGTTTTCGTTGCTCAACTTGGATACATCTTGTCAAATTGTTTTTGTTTAGCAAATCTGCCAATCTTAATTTGAACTAGCATGGTCATAGTTGTTTGAATGCGAAATTCTTGATATACTATTGAAATTGAAACATCAGCACTCTTCTCTTGATGTTTAAGTGGTCATGATATTGTATGTCCTTAAAAAATAAACAAACAAACAAACGAAAAACTACACTAACAACAACTCATCTTTTCAAGTAAGGAGGTCATTTATTTTTACCATTTGTTGAATGTAGATGAGTTTTGTGACAGACATATGGTTATGGATATTTATCTACCTGAGTATGTACATGATAAGGAGCAGTTTTTTATTTAGTACCTACAAGTTACACTAATCTCCAGTCTAAAAGGTTGTTTATTTAGTACCTACAAGGTACACAATTCTCTAGTCTAAAAGTTTGTTTTATTTTTTTTTCCTTTTCTTTAGATATATTTTGTCATCATATATCTTATACGTGCAGAGGTATTGTTTCTATCTTATAATATGGACACTTATTTTTTACACATAGGGTGCACAAATTTCCTATCAATAGATTTTAAGAGTGTRTGTATAGGAGAAAACATATTTGAACAATATTAAAAATCTTAATATGATACAATAGTTTTATAGTTTAACCTTCAAACACCATTGTAATAAGAAAATAAACAACTAAGTTCAGTTTATGATGTTGAATGATTTTGATGCATGTAGTTGCTAAGAACTAATTAAGCATTCTCYGCGGTTAAAGCATGGAAAATGTCTTAGTAGTGAAGTATGTTGTCCCAAAGCAAAACCGTAATAATTTAAAATTATTATATTATTATTGTTTTGCACTGGTAATGCAGGATTTGAATCACAACTGAGTTGACTTATGTAAGAGATTATGTGGTGTCTCTTTAATGAGAAGGTAGAAAAAAAGGTTACTTTTCACTTTTCTAGAGGATGTGATATTGTCTTTTATTTTTATAGTTGTAAGTTTTATGTTTTTGAAATAGTTTCAAACTTTCTCAGCGGAGAAGGCATGGATAATGCCTTACGAAGTGTTGCGAACAATAAGAATTGACAAAACTCCTATGTGAGTCCATGTTCTTTCTTTAATCCAGATCTAATTACCTTCTTTTTTTTTCCCTTTGGAAATGCTTTAATTTTGTGCGGTTAAAGTTGTTTATGTTAAGCCTTTTATTTTTTTTCGTAGGTGGAATAAATTTACTACGAGAAGAAAAGGCTTATTGGAAGAGAGCAGATTCTAGAGTTTAACGAAGTTCATTTCAAGTTTRCGATCGATAATTTTGAAACATAAGATTGATACGTGGGACATGCATGGATATTTGCATCCGTAGACATGCTATTTATTCTTWGTTTAAAATGTATAGTCTGAATCCAAAATTTAAAAGCATACGATTTGGCTTATGAATTTATATAAGTACATGTATTATTAAGGTTTTGTTGTTAGACAATGAGTTTTTGATGAACTTATATCCTGTATTTCTCTTTTGTGTCGTGGTGTACAAGTTTAATGAGTGTAGAGGCTTAATGAAAAATAAATTTAGATAGCGCTTTCAAAAAAAAAAAAAAGTGTTATATGATATAGATTTAGATAGCGCTTCATATGAAAAGTGTTATCTAATATTCACTTTAGATAGCGCTTCATTTGGGAAGTGCTATATGAGATTCAGTTTAGATAGCGCTTTGTAGAGGAAGTGATATGTAGAGTGAACGTCAGATAGCACACTTTTCTGGTTAAACGCTATCTAACGTGAATATCAAATAGCATTTTTCTGAGTAAACGCTATCTAACATGAATATAAGATAGCGCTTTTTAAGCGCTATCTAAAGACCATGTTCTCAGATAGCACTAATTCAGATAGCACTTTTAAGCGCTATCCGAAGCAAAAAACAAGCGCTATCTGAATGTTTTTTCGGCGTAGTGATAGAAACTAATACATCTTGATATCTACCAAAAATGCAAACATAAAATAAATCAGACAAAGAGCAAGAACACGAAGCAAGAAATCACTCGTACCATAATCCATGCTGAAGATTAATATGGTAAGTGCGATAATCAGAATAATAGTGACTACCATCAACATACGTTCAAACATTTTGAAAAATATGTAGTGTCAAGAATTTATTATGAAGATGAGAGAATATGAGGTAATTTTTGAATAAAATATGAGTTTATATATAGAATGAAAATAACTATTACTAGCCGTTGAGAGAGGTGAAAGTAGTGTAAAAATCTTTGTATCATGTAGTAGAATTTTATTTATCTTGTAAAGATACAAAAAAAATTCAATTGCTGACAAATAAGCATTATTTCTTTAAATAGATAATATCATATCTGTCGTGTTTCTTTTGCGACAATTAAAAAAAAGTGATCTCATTTATTATCTGTCATTTTTCTTTTGCGACAATCAAAAAGAAAAAAGTGATATCATTTATTAGCTCGTGAATATCTTTCACCCTTTTTCAAAAGTAAATATTGATATCATTTATGATCTTATAAAATCCTTTCTTTAAATACAAAGTCATAGATCATAAAGATGTATTTTCACAAATATTAGAAGTTTTAGTATAGAAAAAGATAGATGGAAGTTTTAGAATCCTCGCAAAGAGGTAAATCTTTTCCTCATCCACTCAAAACCATATATATTCTTGGTGGATCTAAACTGATAGGTCATATTCCATATATAAATATGGCAATTCAGCTTTTGAGAGAATTAAGGAAGCAAAAGATCGATATACTATATGAAGAAACCAACTACATACTTTATAACAGTCTTACATCATATGCACATTACTGGGGAATAGATGTGAGTATCATATATTTTCATAGGGGTAAAACCAACACTATCATGGGTCCAGCTGGATTGAAGCTTCAAACACAATCTTTTCATGTTTGTTTGATGTACATGGTGAACAACATCGATGCTTTTATCATCCTTCCAGGTGGTTATGAACTTATGACACTTTGAATGAAATATTTAATATTACGTCATGGCCAGAGGGTAACTTCCATATCAAACCTATATGCTTGTTAAATATTGATAATTTATTTAATGGTTTGCTCAATTTTCTAGATCAATGTGTAGATCATAAGTTTATCTCTCGTTTAGCAAGGGAAATACTTATATTTGCCAACACAATTGCTGAGCTACTTACAAAGCTTCAATCTTATATTATAGTTCAAGATCCTGTGCAAGTTAAAACTTATCAATCACAAACTATTTATGTCAAGCAAAAAAGAAGCCCAGATCTTTTAGATCTCTAAACTCTCATGATTAGTAAGGGGAGGCAGGGTTACGGAGTTAAATATTCTCGAGACGCACTCACCATTTTCATGAGTTTAATATATGTTTTTGTATTTCAATTTCGAGTGTTTGTTTCTTTTATCAATATGGAATATTGAACAATCAATTTCATAAATTATTTTCCGGTAGCTTCTAGTATCAATTGCTCAATTTTCTCCATAATATCCAATAAACGTGGAGAACGAATTTCATTTTTATTGACTGCTACTTTGGGGGCAGGATTCATATATTTGTTCAATCTTTCATCAGAGTGGGATTTAGCCGATCGTGTGGTATAATCCACCACATTGGCGATATTGCAGTATTCAAAGTGCATAAGAAAAATAAAATTGTGTTCACTAAATTGTGTAATGAATAATTACTTATTCGGAGTTAGAATATGCTTAGTAGATGCTATTATCACCCATCACTTCATATATAAAATACAGAAATATGTAAAATCATCCATCTTGTGATAATTGAACTCATCACACATGAGGTATTGTGATATTTAAATAACAGAAATTACAAATATTTAACTGCTTCTTCAAGAGTAGGGTCTTCTACATTATACTGATCTATGATCAAAAATTATTAAATGGTAAAATTATCTATGGACATTTGAGATTCGATCCAAATATTGACGACACTTCGATTTCATGATTAGTAATTTGTCCAAAACTTTTTCAAGTTATGACCATCACTAAGTAGGTGGTTATACGTTACCATCAACTGTCATCAGTTACTAGCGGTTGCCGGCGGAAGTGTCGCCTGTCCACCGCTAAACGACACCCATATATTCTTATAAAATTATCATCGACTGAATGATTGTACGTCAAACTACCCATTGTTATCAGTCACTGCGAATTGCCGGCGGTCGAGCCGCCTAACCGTCACGTGATGCCAAATATACATCTTTATAGAGTGTCAATAGTACAAGAATAAATATCTACAAGTACAAGTATATTCGTTCAATTCTCCATATTCAGGGTACCAATTTTATAATTTAATGTTTAAATCTTTAATATCTCATATCTTTAAACGAGTTACTATTTATATTTCAATATTGGTATCAAAATGAAGCACTTGTTAAACTGAATACTTTGGTGTTAAGAGAAACTAGTTTCGAAAATTTATACTCCATTTGTTTCAATATATAGGACGTTTAAGAGTCTTAAATTGTATCCTAATTAAATAACGTTTTAGCAATAATTTTGTTTCACTCCCTTAATACCCTTATTCATTAAAACTCTGCTTCTCTCCTCTTTATATCTCACTTTTTCTGAATTAACGCAACCCATATGCTAATACAGTCATGTGAATAAACTAAACTTCTTTTCTAAATCTTTTTTTTCCTTTTTTTCCCGTCATTTTTTCTTTTTTTTTTTTTTTGTCATTTCCCGTCATTTTCTCAGTAGATAAGCAACCCATCAATTACCTTTTTCTCTTCCTTGAGAAGTCCGTCAAATTATCAATGTAACTAAATCATCTATCTCTATAGTGGATTGTACATCAGGTGGGTTTGAGCTAATCTCATTCAATAAAAATCCTGCCCTCTCATGATTTGGACTCTCTATATTTATTGGAGTTACATTCAAGTCAAATGAGAATTTAGGATTATTATTTGGATTAGCATTATTGGAACTGGAAGCCATGTGTGTGTTGACGTTTAAATTTTTATTCTTTAGTTTGTATGTATATAGATAATGAAGCAGCGAAAATTTTAATTTTGGCTCCATTGAAAATTTTGAATAGTGAATCAAATTTTACACACCAATTTCATTTAACTCCAAAACTGAAAATTGAAAATTTAAGGAGGAATATGAAGGGGCATCTCTTAGAAATGAAAGGATGAAGAAGTTTGAAAGATTACGAGAGGGGAGGGGAGAGAAATTCATTAGCAATGCAAGAGGAGGAGTCATCATTAATATGGGTTAATTAGTCATTTTAGTATATTTCTTAATAAGTGTGTTTAGTTCTTAAACGTCCTATATAATGAGACAGAGAGAGTGCTTTTTATATTTAAGAGGAACGGAACTTTTAATTTAATAAATATAAATAATATTTTATTCCTTACCTTTATTTTTCATTTATTTATTGGTCCAATGGCACTGAATGTATCTCCACTCTTTCTTTCCCTTTTTTACTTTGTCACATACATCACTGTATTTAATGCATTAAGTCCCTTCGCTTCTCTCTATCTTCTTTCTTTTTCTTTCATTTGTTTTCGGCAGCCTTCTTGTTTCCTTTCATCTTTTCATTTTTGTTTCTCTTTCTTTCCCTTTTCTTTTACTGCAAAAAATACATTTACACATACCCATACTCATACATTGACATAATTACCTCTTGAATAAATGAGTGACATCGAATAATGTTGGGGTTGAGGATGTGGTCAACGGTTTTAAATGTTGTTATGGGTTGTGGGCTATCGTCAAGACTACCATGATTGTGGCCGAAAGGATATTCAGGAAATAAGAAAGCAAATAGAAGTTCAAGCAAGATGAATGTGTTTTTCTTTCTCTCCTACTCTTTGATGTGTTTGTATATAAGCATGTATATATGAAATATGAGGGATGTTGTGAATCAAGCCATATGAGTATACAAATTGAGATTGATAATTCATGTAATACAATACGTAATAATTTGATTTCTGATACGGAGGATCATCCATAAGATGCAACTGTAGAGCATATTTTTGTCATATTACTCGTATGGCTAGAGACTCGTGCTGATAACTGGTTATAAATTAGAGAGAAAATATAGAAAGTATATAGAGCATGAACTCTCAGGTATATTTTTCATTATAACTGAAGCCGTATTTATAGAAAGACTTTTAATGGTACAATCGTAATTACATAATCTAATCAGGGACAAAATAGGCATTCACACTATCAATAATAAATACATTTACTATGCATGAATAGTAAATTGGTTGGGAATTTATAACAATAACAACATATATTCTGGCTTATACACTTATCACCTTAAACTTTCCCCGTACATCTTTTTTTTTGTTTGTTTGCTTGACATAACCATACCAAGATTCTATATGGTAATTGGTTAAATAACAACTTAAAAGTAACAATAATAATTTGACTAATTAATATTTATTTAATAGGTAGAGTTTTATAAATACTTTTGAGTAACATTATATTCTTTTGTAAATGAGTTTATTATATATTTTAAATTTAATGAAAAGTAAGACAATATAAACAATACCTTATTACCTTGTAAAAAAATCGAAACTTTTAGCATTACACCACTAATAAATAAGATGTGAAAAGGTTGTGATTAAAAGAAAAATACTACAACGAACATAATTAAATGAAATGAAAAGAAAAAATGAATTGAAGTGATATTTATATTATTTATTTTCTGAAAGTTATTAACATCAAAAAAAATTATAATAAGCTAATAAATGGAATATATGTTTACAAAAGATCAAAATAAATTTATAGTTCTTCAAGTTCCCTTGAATACAAGACTAAAGCTCATTGCTCAAGCTTCACACAAGAGTCGAATGGGAACAAATAGGATATATCCCCAAACCAAAAAAAAAAAAATCCACAAAAAATAAAATTCAGGTGAGGATAGAAAGGGTGTACAAAGAGAACAAATATATCTTAAGAATCAACATCTCAAAAAAGGTTGAAGAAAAATCTTCATGAGAAAACTCATTTTTAGTTGTATAAAATTCAATACGGCCTATAATAAACATTATAAACCATCACAAACCCTTATATCCTCTAATAATAGAACATCCCATATTAAGACACATAATTAGTAAACTCAATCAAATACATAATAAAGCACATCAAATTTGACATTCATAAGAAAGGGCATGAATTAGTATGCTATGTAGACACTTTTCTTCGGTTGTACAAGAATGGTGCTTCAAAGAACCAAACATGGTTCTAGAAAAGTTCAAGAAATGTGCTTTCTCGAGAATTTACATAACAAATTCATAGTTCAATCAAAGAGCATAGAAAAACAAATGTCCTTCGCACTTGCCGAATTTTTTTGTCAAGATACACAAAATTTATATGCAATGAACTCAAAACTATATATTTGACAAGAAATGCAAAAATTAAAATATTGAGACAATAAAAATGGGTTAGAGAAACACAATCTTTCACATCTTGGATCAAACGCTTGTAAAAATTTCAAAAATTATTTAAAAAACATTAAAGCATTTTGTTATCTATCATTCAAAAAAATAAAATGAAAAATTATACAATAGCACATGATAAAAAGGGATCTTATTAGTCGTCGTACGTCATCAGCTCCATTGGCTTCGCTCAACCTAGGTTTTCATCATCTGGAGTGTTGCAAGGATAATACGAAATGAAGTAAAATGGAATTGAATATGTTCGTTTGTAATTTAAGAACCCGGTGAAGGAGCTTGATATTGTATCCCACCTCGAGAAATTAAATGGGTCAAAACCCGTGGGACTAACAGTTAAATCGGATAAAATCAAGGTCGAGTCTCAAAAATTATGATCGTTTAAAATATATATTTTTTAATCCGTACTATTTAGCTTGAAATTCGCTAGAATTAGCCCGAAACTGGTAGGCTCAACCTGTTAAACATCTCTACTTGTTTTTGATAAATGAGTTATTTGGAAATTAGAATAATTTTTTTTTCTATCTCTCTTTCATAATTTTAACTTGCGAGAAACTAATCTCTCTTCCATAAATATTATTATTTATTATTTTAAAACAAATATATGTAAAATACTATATTTTTCTCCAGAAATAAATACATATTTATTCTATCGTAAATATATCATTATATGAAATACACTTATTACTTTTATATATATATTTCAAAATTTTCATTTAAATATATAATTATTAAAACTTTGACTTGTAGTCCGTTTAACTTGAAACACGACAAAAATTAGGATAGATCTTCATAATTTTAGCTTATTTAAATCAAGATTTTTTAACCCAAACCATTTAGGTCAAAGCTTATTAGAATTGGCCCGAGATTATTTTGGTCGTGCCGTTAAACATCTTTAATTTGTGGGCAAATTATTATTTATATTCAGGTGTACAGTGTACAATACATTCGGATAAAAATTACTCCCTCTGTTTCATTATGTAGGTCGTTTAAAAGATAAACACAATTATTAAGAAATGTACTAAAATGACTGATTAACATGATTACTCCACACTTCTCATAAAGGGCGATATATGTGCAGGGAAGAGAGAAGTGCAATCGTCGTTTCAGGAAAAGTATAAAAGGACAAAGAAGTAGAGTTACAGATGGGGGTATTTAAGGAAGTTAAATACTATTATCTCTAAAACATCATTTAATTAGAAAAAAGTTTAAAAGGCTTAAACGACCTACATAATAAAACAGAGGAGTACATGTTAAATGTTCATGGCCGTCAAAACAAGTATTTATATGTGTTGTAATATACTTTTATTTTTACTATGAAAATATATTTATGAATTACTTATATTTACTGTGAAAAAAATTGTATGTTCATATCTATTTTTTTTTTTTTTAGCGATAAATGAGTGGGCCCTCCCGATATCAATCATGCCCATATAACAGAGTCGCGAAATGAGTTGGTGCGAGTATCGAAAACGCAGAACAATCGGAGTGAACAAAATTTTAGTCCACCCACCCAGGACAAACCCCCCACCCATCAGCAGTGAATAAAAGATCTCGTCAAAGAAACCAAGCGAGCGACGGCGATGGGGGCGGTGACAACGGCGTTGATAGCCATAGCCGCGGTGGCGCTGGGGTGGTGCACGATCGAGATCGCGTGCAAGCCCTGTCTCGAGAAAGGCCGCGAAGCCATAGATCGCAATCTCAACCCGGATTACGACCCGGACGATGAAACCACCGCCGCCGATCTTCACGCGCCTCTTAATCCCCATGAAAATGACGATGATGCCCCTGCAGCCTCTTCCGCTCCCGTCAAGTCCGTCTGATGGGTTTACTCTTTCGGTTTTTACTGTTCGGGTTTCAAATATCGTTTGCTAGTGTTTTTGTTGCTTTGTTGGCAAATCGACGTTTATTTTCTGTACGTGTGTTTTGTATTGTGTGTAATTGGTGACATCTTTATATCTTCTTTTTTTTTTTTTCCCGCAATAATGAATTTTTTTTTAATAATATTGGTCTCAGTTTTTTTGTTTTGTTTTTTTAGTTTAATTTGTAGTATGATTTTGCATAAAAGAAATTATACTTTTCGAGCTACAAAATTATAGGGAACTCGGCTGTTAATTAGTTTGATCAATGAAAAGCAACTTAAATAAGAATAATAAAAAAAAAAGTAATGGGAAGTTGCAAACGTTGAAATCACAAATTGGTGAATTATCAATAAATCAGTGTTTTATATAATTATATTAATGCATATATGCTCAAACATGTGATGCTCTAAGACTCAGGTCTTGATTTGTTGAAAAAGCTCAAATGATCGAAACATGTCCGCTTATTTCACGACAAATCCCAAGTCGGCATTTCATAATATGGTAAAACAAAAAACTTTACACAAGTTGTATTAAAAACGTCGCAACAAAAAACAACTATCGACTTCCTGTACACATCGGGATATAAGCTCCCAATGTCATTCGCAAGGAAAAATGCTAACTATGTCTCGGGGCTAGCCATTTACGCGAGGTAGTTGTATACTTGCGGATTGTTTCTGTCACGCTCTAGATACTCTCTGTCGATCAAGCTCTCAATCCTTTTCTTCAGATCAGCCGGTTTTATTGGAAACTTGAGCTGTGCCATGGAAAAATAAAAGATTATACTCGATCTCTCTTTAATACAAGGGATGACTACAAAACGTACGCTTGACCTTGAGGTTTGATTCAGTAGTGTTAAAATTAAGGGGCCAACTGTAATAATTTTATAAATGCGAAGGGAGGGTTTTGAAATGTTTTTTGTTTTTGAAGGGGGGGAAGTGCATGACAAAATCAAACCTCAGGGGTAATTTTGTCATTTCGAAATTTGGTCTCTCTCTCTCACACACACACACAGATGTCATTACCTGCTGAAAGAGTTCTGTTATCAAGAGGGTGTGACTAAGCACTTTTCTCGTCTTCATTATCCGAACGATAGCAGCATCGACCTGTATGAACAATCAATCATCAAAAGTCATATTTCTAAAACGGCGAAATTTTCTACAAACAAATTACGGGCAAATAATTCCGAAAACTAATATAAACCTGATATTGACGGTCTTGGAAGACCCTTTCGGTGGTGCTCGCATTTTCCTCAACTGTTTCCTTCATCTGAATCGCGTTTACCTAATCCAGTAAAAGTAAATTTGCTTTTAGTAAATAATAATCACATTAAGCAATTTTTTTACTATTGCACTACATTACCGAGTATACCTTTATACGGTATAGAGGGGCATTAAATTGATCATTGAACACAAAGTTGTCTTCGTCTTCGACATCTCTCCCTTTAGGGTTCTGCAAGGACAGTGATATTACTTTTGTCTCATGATTATTTAAAGTAAATCCAAGAAAATCGAAAAAAAGTGTGTGGGCCTCAAACAATGACTAACTCACTTTCTGAAGAACACGGAATTTCCCACATGCGAGTGACTGTAAAGTCCTCCTCAGCTCTTTATCCTCGATACCAGTTGACTCCTTTATATCTTCAAAGCTAAGCTTTTCCGCATCGTTGAACAGCATCAATACTACAGTCTGTGGGTTTATATAAAAATAAAAAATAAAAAAGTAAATTATAATAATATTAATGAATTAAAAAAAACAAATGATTGGGACCAACCTGAAACAGGGAAACTGCAAGCTCCTTTCGACCTTTTGGGAATTCTGCTTTTAGAACGCAATGACCTAATGAATTTTGCCACATTAATCGTCGTCCACTGTACTTGCTCAAGTAAAATTCCTTGAAGATATCCTGGTAGGTGAAAAAAACAAACAAACTTGTTATTAAGCTTCATAATACAACTAACACAATTCCAATACTGTGACACATCACAACAAACCTGATACACGTTGAGTTCATGGGGAAGGCGAACGTCCATGGGTGGATACGTGGGCCAATATCTGCAGCAAATCAAACATACTTAAAGAGTTACTTGCGCAGAATAATTGGATTAGAAAGAAACTGAGGTAAATGCTCGAGAACAATGAGTAAATGTAAAAAACAAAAATAGCATGCACCCGGTTGTCAGGACGTGGACGCTCATCTCGATTCCTGATGGGAGTTTCGTCCGAGCTTGGGATGATTGCTTGAATGATTCGTTGATCTCTTTTGACAATTCTATGTCCTGGATTAAGGTTTTCCAAAGGCATTTTGTTCGTGAGCAGAGCATACTTAAAACTAATAAAAAAATAAACAAACAAACAAAAGAAATAATAATGATACAATTGATACACACCTTGAACATTCCTTCAAGTTTGTTAGTGAACTGACTGCCACACTCGGTTTTCAGCTGAAATAACAAAGCAACAATTTTCAATTGACATTGGGTAATATTCAAGGAGATTCGGGGGTGGGGCGGGGTGGGGGTATAGAAAAAAAAAATACCTTGCTGATCATAGATTTCTCTGCATCGATAGAGGCACTCTTACCCAACAAGAGCCTTTTAGCTAAATCTTTCTTATAGAATGCTTCAAATACATCTTTACCCTACATGAGGAAAAATAAACAATATTTTTAAACAATATTTAATAATGTAAACAGAAGCAAAATAACATAATATCATCCGCATGTGCACTACCTGTATATATCTAAACAAAACCAACACTTTTTCCAGTGTACCCTCCAATTCCTCCTCTGATGCACCCTTATTCCCAGCACGAAGCTTCTCATCGACAAATTTAGCAATTAGCTCAGCCGGTCGGTTCTGAAACAGAACAGAGAAATAAATGACGTGTCTAATTACAGATCAACATATTCAGAATTATGCTAAATTCGTAAAATCAAATTAGATCGAGTGGCGAAATGAGCGTACCTGTCGAATATTAATCAGATGCTCAAACGCATCCTTGATGGTATTGCTAAATGCTTCGTTTTTCAAGAAACTCTCTTCCCAAACCCTATCAAGATTAGCCTTAAATTCGAGAACACAGGGCACCATATCTTTGTCCTTCTCCTCATCCATGACGATGATCTGACCAGTTTTCCGGATATATAGATTTAGGGATTGCCTCAGTGACTCGAGGGCATTAACCCTCGAAAAGAGCACATACATTCTCTGGAGATCTTCAATACGTTTCCCATCCATCAGCACCATGAAACCCTACAAATAAGATAAAGTGATATGAGAGGAAATATGGAATTTTTGGAATTAGTAGATAGTATGTTACCTTATCCAAAATTGCAGAAATATGCCGTTCTAGAAGTTGTCTTTCTGCGGTAGCTACTAATGGCTTTCTTGTACTTGCGTCAAGGTAGAGCAGACATCTTTCATTCTCTTCTTGCAACCTTGTCTAAGGGTAAATATATATATTAAAAACAAGGAAAAAGATAATATAGTATAATAAATAGATGGATTCTAGTTGTCAAAAAACGCATGGTAGATCAAGATTCTCAGAAATATTTTAAAATATATAAATAAAAACAGTATGATTCACACACACCTCCACGTGTTTTAAATAATCTGGAACATCAGACTGCTGCATGTATTTGACGCCTTCAGCTGCGTAAAACTCAGACGTGCATTCGAGGAAAGGCTTCTCAAAGCTTTCTGGGTAAATTCCCAAAGCAGTGAAAAACTTCAGAAGATGACTAAGGAGAGTTCTATCAACTGCTTCCCCTAATCTATACGAACCAAAAAAATAAAAAATAATAATAATAAAATAATAATAGAAACTGATAAAAAAGTTCTGCATCTCATCAGCTATTCTTAATCATTTCCATTACATTTCCATATTAAAAAATTGCATAAATTAAATTTGGCCTCCACACTAAGTATAAAATCTTCCGCGTTAAAAAAGTGCAATTACCTTTCACTCTCAATCATTTTCAACAGCCCAAATACCGTTTTGTGCTCCACTTCCGAAGCTCGAGAAAGATGCTTGCGAAAAAGCTGCAAGCCCATATCCCACAACGAGCGCACGTTCGGGGTTTGCTTCACATACGTTCTATCAAGATATAACGCTATCCCGCGGATCATCAGCATCTGGTCGCAAAAATCCTGCCAGCACTTCTCGACAAGGGATAGAAAAACGACGCGATCTTCGCTTTGGCCCACCAAAGCTTGTAGAGCTGCACATATAAACTCTTCGCACTCGTTCTCGATGCGCTGATAGAGAGTGCCACCCATCTTGTGCAGGCAAAGGTCATTGACCGCCTGATATAGCTTCTCCAAGTCACAAGGGTCGGGCCGTTTCATGAATATCGCTCTAATTGCAGATTTTAGTGTTGCCCATGTATTTTCCTCGAAATTACTTGGCAATGTCGGTTTTGCTTCAGAAACGAAAATCGGAAAAATCCATCAGTCTTTTCCTCGCGTGTATTTGTTTGACTATTAAATCCTCAGGCAGGGTAGTTATGACTTTTATCTTTAATTTGGAGTAAATGACGAAAAAAGTAGGTTGGATAATTTGTCATAAAATTGCGGAATTTCGTCCTTTTCTCCAAGATCCAATAAAATAAATACTAACATAACATTTGTTGAAGAGGGTAAAAGCCTTAAAGATCGCCTAGGTGGACGATAGAGCAATACCACAAATTTAGAGAAAAATCTGAAGATTACTGAGATTCACTGATTACATTGCAGTGACAATTGAATTACAACCACTTCAATTCTAGCTTAACAGGCTCTATAATTCATGACGGGCTTTCTAATTCATGCACTGGGAACTAACACACAACAGGTATTTAGCAAATTGAGAACATCACAGATCTTTACAAATTACGATCCTAATTAAAAGAAGGAAAAAAAGCTCGAAGTTCGCTTAATGTAGTTGCTAAATATTAATCACAAGCTACCAAATCTTACGCTCAAACCCCTAACATTTTCACCTCAATTCGACCACCACAAACCACTGAAAATCACACACTCGAGAAAAATCTCAAATCTACACCTGAAAGTCGAAATCACTTGAATCCATTTTTAAGAAATGCACAAATAAGGGGAAAAACAGAAATCGAACCTTTAAGGAGCTTAATCACGAGTTTTTTCGTAGGATTCGGAGGCGTGGCCTTCTTCCGGGACAAATTGGAGGTGACTCCTCCACCGGACGCCGACGCGCCGCGGCTGAAACCGGCGGACGAAGGGGAGCCCTCACTCGGATCGTCTTCCACCATAGGCGAGTGAGCGGCAAAGTGCACGTGAGGAGCAATATGCTGCTGTCCATTCTTATTTCCATCCACTGAGCACGCGGCACCCTGTGACTTGGCTTTTTTCATTGCCGAGAGAACAGGGGCTCCACCGGCGGCGGAGGCAGCTGGAGAAGAATACGGCGACGTAGAGCGCTTTCCGGGGTTGTTTGAGGCGGGGGTGGTGTGCTGAGACATAGAAGAGTGAAAAGGAAATCTTCAATGAGAGCTCCGCATCGAGGAAGAAGAAAGCAGAGAAGGAATAAATTAATTGATTTCTATGTGGGCCTTTAATCGGGTTGAATTCCGTACATTTCACTTGTGTATGTTTTTTAAGTGGGCTGGACTAGTGTCTTGCAACATTTTGAGATATTACCGGGCCCTTGGATGGGCTCTGAATGGGTCTCATTTGGCCCCAAAATGCATCAGGTGAGATTTTGAAAAATTCAATCCAAATGCGATGAATGGTAAAATCGTTAATTTAATTATAAAAATTTACAATTGTAAAATTGTTATTATATACTTAGAAAGAAGAGAGATATTATATTGAGGATAGAATAATGATTAGTCTTATTATTAAGGATGTAGACATCTAGTTATAAGTACAAAATTAAAATTTAGGGGTGTAAATGTCATTATTAAATAAAGTATATGATTACAATATTGTTCCTTGAATGGTCATAAAATGTTGTTTCATTAAAATTTTGTTTGGAAAAAAATTCAATGAGACAAAATCTAATTGAGGGAAAGGCGTAAATAACGACCCCCTAAAAATTATCATTGTACATTTTTTAGTTGACGCATGTCAATTTTGTGTATCATTCATCTAAATGATGATTGTTGGCAATGTCTTCGTGAATAAGTCTGTCAAGTTATTACCTGTAAAATATTTGTTGGATATAGATATCGTCATTGGTTTGGAGATCATGTGTGTATAATAACTTGAAAGATATATGCTTTGTTCTCTCATTTTTTATACACCTTTCTCAGAGTTGTGTGATGCACGTTGCATTGTCTTCTTATAACACAGTTGGTTTATAATTTGTCGAAGGTAATGACTCTTGGATGTGTTGTGTCATATTTCTCAACCATACCCATTCTCGACTAGTTTTATGGATTGCAATGAGTTCAAATGATTAGCAGATGTTTCTGATAAAGCTTATTTCACGTATCTCCAAGTATAGCAGTTCCGTCACATGTAAATATATAAGTTATTTGTATTTTAACTTTATGTTGATCTAAGAGGTAACCTGCATTTGCATATCCCCTTCCAAAACAATCGAATAGTATAATCCAAGGTTGTCGGTTCCCTTTAGATAACGCAGCACGTGCTTAACACCATTCTAATGCCCTAAAGTGTGTGGAGAGCTATATCTTGCAAGGGGATTTACAAAAAAGGTAATGTTTAGTCTAGTGTAATTAACAAGATAAGATATACACCAATTGCACTAAGGTATGATACTCTAGGACCTAGTGTTTATTCCCTATCTTCAATTGATGGGAGAGGATTTTTACTTACTTTAAGTTTTCTAATGACCATTGGTGATGTTAATGGGTGTACTTTATAATGCTTTACACCTTTTCTATGTGTGAATATTAGTAAACAAATAATCATCCACGGATATGCTCGATTTGCAAACCTAAACAAAAATTTGCTTTTTCCAAAAATTTTCATCTCAAATTCATTTTTCAAGTATTCAGCAGCTATATTGAGCTATTCACGTGACTAGCTTGACAATTTCGCATCACTGAAATCAGAGTTAATTGGAATTTACAGCACTAAACTTTTAGACTAGTTTTTGAAAAAGAAAATAACTGATAAAATAATGTTTTACAGGTCAAAGAAATTGTGGTGATTGGTCACGGTGCCTGTGGAGTAATCAAGGGTCTCATGCCAATTAAACATTTACATGAACTACTATAATTGCAAATACACTAATTATTCTCTTTATGAAAACGCAAGGGCGAACATCTTAATCCTTATATCATTCATTCTTTAAATATTCGCTAAGTCTTGGACACAAAATTCATCCAAGATTTTTCAACTCATACAAAAATATTTGCAATTTAATTGAAGACATTCTTCTGGGTATGAATCACTTGCTTCAGGTAATTTAAATTCTTCGGTATTTTCATATATATGTCACTACCTAGTGAACCATATAGGTATGCAATAACTAAATCCGTGCGGTGCGTATCAAGCCTTAATGACATAGCAAGACTAATAAAAAAATCTAAAAGTAATTGTGTCACTTACTGGAGAGTAACCGGATATAGACAGTTCTAATAAGATTTCATTATGTTTCTTCATAAACGATTCTTAATCTTTGAGAGAAACCTTGTGCTACGAGCCAGTCTTTATATCTCACTATTTCATTCTTTTCATTTATCTTTCTTACAAAAACCCATTTGTATACCACATGGATAACATTTTTCGAGGTTTGGACTAAAGCCTAAACACCCATTTTTCCAATGAATTTAATTCAGCTTGTATATCTTCTTTCATTGTGGTCAATCGTTTCTATATTGATAGTCTCCAACATACTGTGGTTCAGTATCCTGATTTGATACTTCAAGAGCTATATTAAAGACGAATATATCATCTATGATGAATTTTCTCTCTCCAATATTTTATAAGAAGATAACTTAATTGAGATCTCATAGTTTTTGGATATCAATAGTTTTTGAGGAACAACACTAGTTTCAAGTGATTGATCAATCATTTTGTCATTGTTTGGTCCTTATCTTGCACCTTTCTCTTTCGGGCTACATAGAACCAATCGTCCGACCACGTTTTTTACATATTTTTTATTCATTCACTGATGCTACCTGTCCTACAGGGCCATCAATTATGTCTGATGCATTTGTTGTGGGTATCAAATAGTGTGTTGCTTTTCTCGTATCAACAAAAGCATTAGATAATTTGATTGCAACCTTTTGCAAATAAATTATTTGTTCAACTTCACGTTCACATTGATTATTTCGCTAATAAAAATGTGGCAAAGTTTTTCGTTGCAATAAATACTCTTATGCCTTTTTTAGATGTGATTTTGTCGTGTCTAATGTTGGATATGTTATTTCATCAGAATGACAATTTGCAAAACATGCAATGAATAGGTCTCCCATTAAAGGTTAAAGGTACCTTATAATTGAAGGAGGGTCAAATTCAATATATATTATGATTCTTCATTAGGGAACCTATTTTTGTAAGTTGTGGGGGTGCAATTGGGAGTTGAACATCACAACCAAAAACCCATAAATGAGTAACATTAAGTTCTCGACCAAAAATAAGTCGATAGGTCGTTGGCCTGATGTGAACTAATGTAGCGGCTTGTCATATGACATGACCCCAATTAGATTTGGGAACTTCATAAGTAATGGTCGAGGAGGTTGTTATTTAAAAAACTTGCTAACAGACATGTTCCGTTGGCATATTGGGCGGGTTTAATTGCTGCAAACTTCCCGAGAACTTATCGACGGATATTACTATCGAGGGGCTACGTCTTTCGGTAATTCAAACAGTCAGGAAGCCATCGGTAAGGCTGGACTTTTACCGATGGAATGCTACCCGTCGGTAAATTCCGTCGGCGTTTTTGTGTTATCTTGTAGTTTTAATGGTATAATCGAGGAACTGAGCCCTTGAATTTATTATTTTAGCAAGTAGTTTTGCAAATGTTGAATTTATAGTAGAAAGCAAGCATACATGAGACCATCTAGTAGAAGTATCAATCAATTCCATAAAGTATCGGAATAGTCCACAAGGTGGATGTATTGGTTCACAAATATCTCCTTAAATTCTTTTTTAGGAAGATGGAGATTTGATATTAACTTTCGTGTAGGAAGGTCTAATAACTAGCTTGCCTTGCGCACAAGTATCACATGGAAATTCATTTGTTAAACGCATCTTCTGGGTCTTTATATTATGCCCATATGAATTATTAATTACTCGTCGCATCATTATTGCTCCAGGATGCCCAAATATCAAAGCACAAAACTTTTCATCATTGAACTTCAGGTTCATAACATGATTTGCCTCAATTGCTTTTATGAATGTAAAGTACACTCCGAAAGTTAAAGTTGAGAACCTTTTCTTCTGTCTTCTTCTAGCCAGACACAAAAGAATTCATATAAAGGTATTCATTACTTTCTTTTTGTATTGTCTCGATATGGTATCCATTGCGGTGAATATCCTTAAAATTTAGTAAATTTCTTATATATTTATTAGAGTAAAGTGCAGCTTCTACAGTTAATTTAGTATTATTTGAAAAAACAATACAAGTTGTTTCAGAGCCTTTAATGATGTGCGCCAATTGTAGTAAACTTGTCCGCTACAAATGTTAGTTTGAGAAAGTATTTCTTTCCTTGCAAAATGGCATGCATAGTTGCATTATCAGTTAAACAAATAACACAGGAGTTCATCTTTGGAATTCTATAATAATTTGAAGGAATAAATAAATAAAATTTAAAGTATTAAGTAGTTATAACTAAATAAAAAGTTTAAAAAATAATTATTATAAAATAAATAAACGTCTCAAAAGAAAAACATCAATACTTCTTATCGTAAACAACTTGTAAGCAACAATGAACTAATAATTAGTAATTTAATATATGTTGTATAGCATACCACTCTCAATCAAGTATCCAACATCTCCTTTTGGATCAACAAAGAAATCGGAGACATTCAAGTGGGTTGCGGCAACTAGACCGTCATAATCAGTGACATTAGTCTCAATTTTCTCTTTCCCCTTGATTGATTTTTTGATAAAGATCCATGAGATATATTTCTGTACGACATGCACACGACCAATGCACATTCATGCCACATTTATGACATGCTTCTCATTTCTTGTATGGATTATGATTGTTGTATGTTTTGTATCATTTGTTATTAGTGATTTCACAATGTCCATGTTCATGTCCATAATTGCGTCCACGTCTACGATTGTATCCACGACCGCGTCCACGTCCATTTGCATAATTGAATGTTGCATTAGCTTTAGCCAATGTGATGGAACCAGTGGGTCGTAACTCATGATTTTTTAGGAGCAACTCATTATTTTTCTCAATGCTCAACGTACAACAAACAAAATATAAGGTTAGAGTAATTCTTGAAACCACACTCTCGAGGCATGCAGTGTGGAAAATATTTTCTCAAGCAAGTTTTCATCAGTAATTTTTCACCACAAAGTTTCAATTGACAGTTTGTTCGATAAATCTCAAAATTATAAGCACCTACAGTTTTGATATCATGCAATCTAAGTTGCATCAGTTCATATCAGTGTCTTAACACGATCTTGCTGGAATTTATCATTTCCTTCTTTTATCGTTTCTCTCGTACGCTTTAAGTTCAGGTGAACCTCATCAGCAAGAGTCCATGACAACTACTTTTTGCCACATATATCAAGTGCACCAAACTCAAGTTTAGTGATACAAGCCATTCGTGCAAATCTAATAAATCTACAAATTATATGCGGTCAAAAATGCGACAACAAATCTAATTGATGCACAAATAGAGATATGCAAATAGAGTATCGTACTATGTATTAAATTAGAGAGAGAGAGAGAGAGAGAGAGAGAGAGAGAGAGAATATGTGAAGAGAAAATAATAAGAAATAGTTTTAATACGAGTGATTTAGATGCCTCCGTTCAAAAAATACAAAGTTAAGATTTTATGGGTACAAATACCATTTACTAAATGCAATATATCATTAAAACAAAAATTATACATAACTAATAATAATAAATATATATATTTCTATACAATATGACGGTAAATTTTGAAAGAACAAAGTAATTAAAGTGATTGAATCAGGTCTAAATATGAAAAGCACACGTCCATAATAACCACACTCATTTATATTTATCAAAAGATGCCCAAAATGGAGGACTTTATATGAAAGTTGATGATGATGTCATTGATTCCAACAATAGTGGACTTTATAATCCATCACAATATTAAAGAGTACCAGTAGACGAAATAGGCCCAAGTATTACAAAGGGGTAGTTTCATTGTAAATTAAATTTGAGAAAATGACATGAATACATAGTCTGTGTATGTGTTAATTCCATTTTTATCAGCTTAGTTAAGAAATTTCAAAAATACTTATCTAATCATAATAAATTCCAATAATACATGGGTTAGGTTAGTAACTTATTTCCTAAATTAATTCATTCACTCTCCTACACTTATCCATAAATCACTCATTTAATTAAATAATTCATTCTCTCTCCACATACAATTATACTTTTACTTAAATCACCCCTTTAATTAAAATTAAATAATTATAATTATTATATGCTTGTGATTTAATTTTCTATGGTGCCCCCGTATTTGCAATTTATATTTATGGTGATTGATATTTGAATTATTTAAACACAAAATATCAAATTTATTTTCTTAATTCAGTATTGAGAAATAAAGTTGATTTATGGTTGATTTACAGATGAAACCCACATTTGATAAATGAGTATGGTAAAAATTATTTCATGGATCTCATAATTAAAGTTGATTTATGGTTGATTTACAGATTTTAGTAATTAGTTTATTTATAATAAACAAATCACAATATAATCCACAAATATTGATGAAAAATATTGAGAGTAAAAATATTATTTCTTTTTTATTTCTCAGCGTATTTATTTATTATTTCTTTTTATTTAAGACCTGAATGAACAAATATCATACTATAATATTTGTTTTATTATAATTATTCTTAGATATCATTCCTAATTATTCTACTAATTAATTATTAACGTAATAGTAAATCTGCTCATTATCCGTTTTTTATTTTATTCTTGAAGTGATTGTTTATTTATATTTAATTAATTTTCATATATTTATCTTATACCATGATTTTTGTTATTATTTTATTTGTTGTTGACTTATATTTATAACCGTAAATGAACCAAATTTAATTACTAAGAGATACAAAATCAACCAAACAACAACTATTTTATGAAAACTATTTTAAAAATAAAAGTGCACAAGAATAAACAGAAAATTAACTACAGATAAACCAAATCAAATTTGAGGACGCAAGAAGCTTATAAACTCAACATCAACATAAATCGTATAAATAAACTTATAACTAAATTACAAGTCAACTTGAAGTAAACCACAACAAATATACAAAACATTTAATAAACCATTAATAAAACCTAAGACATAACCTGCTAAAGATCCAAGACAAATGGCCTTAGAGCCTCCGAAGAAGGCCTGCAAGAGGGGTTCGGGCCAGGCCCGGTTCTAGCCTAGCATAGTCACAACCTCACTTATTTTCCTGTCGCATAACCTGCTAAAAGTCCTCAGTGAAATGCCCCATGCCTTTATTCGAGACCTCGTCCCATGTCACCCTCGGCAGCCTGTTGAACATGGCGAAACTCGCCTCGCAGTGGTTGATTGGTTTAAGGATCGATATCGGGCCGCTCTWTTGGAACCCGACCGATTAAATCCTTGAACAACGCCCGTTGAGCACGGCCTCCAGGTAGAAAAGCAAGCCGCGGGGTTTATGGAGAAGGAAATCTTGATATCGTAAGGCTGCAAAAATAACGAGATTTGATATCAAATTGAAGATGATGAAAATTAATATGAGAAGATAATCTGGAGAGAGAATCGAAAGAAAAGTAGAAGAGAGAAATTGAAAGAAGAGAGATGTAAAAATATGGTCTGAAACGTTCCCTTAATTTGAGGTAAATACACAATTATATATCCATAAATAAAATGAGAAAAAATAATTAATTCCCTTAAATAGATTATAGATATCCCAAAATTAAGTCAGTGTTAATTCTTACCCGAGTTTCGTAATTTTGAGAGAATATTTAACTTATATGTTAAAAAGACAATAAAAACGGTATAAATAGAAAAAAGTCTAACAAAAGGTAAATTGAGAAATTTATTTCAAAAAGTAGTAATACTTGGACTTTCCCACTATATTCGAATGAAATGCCCCGCTGCCCCTGCCGCCCGCCAAGCGGTATGACCCAGCAGGGTGGGTGTTCGGTGAGTCAAAATGAAATGGGTCGAAGAAGTTTACGGCTTGCTAGACAGCGCCGGTAAAGCTGGTCCTTTAGAAGCTGCCAGGACATCCGTTTCCGATCCAGTTGATTAAGTCGTTGTGTCCGTCGATACCCACCTGCTTGGAGTTAATTGCAAAATTGCCACCATACGCCCTGCGGTTCAGACAGTTAACACGGCCATAGCGATACAATCATGGATGCTAGCCCATTGATCTCGTCCGGAGCCGCCATTCTCTTTCTTTTTTATGAAATTATGAACGGGGCTAAGGTCTACACCAGTGATGTTAAGCGGACCTATTCGAATTATGTTAGGGGTTCTTTCGCTAATAACCAGGCTGCAACAAAGTCAGATCCGCGGAGCAGCGGTGCTGATTCTTATTTTTCTCTTTTTCAAGTCCTGCTCAAGAAAGACGTGGCAACGAAGTTCTTGGTAATTAGCAAGGGGGCTACGATCCGGTCGTAGGCATTTTCTCATTAAATTTCACAATTCTATATTTGACATTGAAAGCTAAGCCCAGTAAAGGACTAGAAAAAAAAGAGGAGCAGATTCTATAGAATTGAGTAGGGTCACTTCAACTACGAGTTTTATAGATTAGTAATAATGTTTATTCTGAATAGGGCGAACCTTGAGTTTTTCTGATACTTATTTCTACCTCCTCACTGCTCAAATTCATTCGAAAGAAAAAAGAAAAAAAAAAGTAGATTAGTATACCATTTTTGTTATTAGACATATCTTAATTATGGAAATGACTACATTACCGTGAAGTTACCATACCTCCTAACCCCCCTTTACATCCCTTGATCTTATCATTATCTATAACTGACTTTGGATCTAAGAGTTCTGATTAAGTGGGGAATGATATCTTCACAGCACCGTATCCATAAATCTTTTAATATTAAAAATGTTAATTTAATACACAGAGCAATTAGATTTTACTTCATTTTTCTTCTCTCTTAAAAAACTAATTAAGCTATGTCCTTTTACAACTCATATTAAAAAACATGATCTCATTCTCCAAATTGGTATGGGGTTCCACGGTAACATGTAGTAAAATAACCACGGGGTTTTCAATCGTTAAAATAACTTACCTTCTTGGGTAAAACAAAATATGCGCCAACGGACAAACTTTGCAGGTAAATTTTACTAACAATTATTCCATCAGCACCATTTTATTTGTCGTTATTATTTCACGCAAATTAAAAAAGAAGAATAATATTATAATTATAGGATCATACTATTATCATCCTTTAATAAAATAATATTTAATTTTTATTGAAAACTTGAAAAATAACAATAATTTTTTTTCCTGAAAATGTAAATATAACAGATAGAATGAATTATTAAAAATCTTAAATTACGACAGATAAAACAGAACGAAACGAGTAACAATTTGTTTTGTTTCTTAATTTGGATGCTTGCATGAATAGTTAGTTAGGAACTTGGGAATTGATAATGACATGAATGAATTGCATCATAACTACATGTGCAAGTTCAATAAACTTGATATTACCAAATTTGAAACTTACTCCTGAACTCCAAAAGTAGTTTAAACTAATTTCTTTGAAGTCTTGCCACTACTACGGATAAGAAAACGAGTGCATTAAAGGTGATGGGCCTGACTGATTCTTTCATCTTCCTTTTGTCCAAGAATATGAATCTGCTGGTCCACCCAATGGTGAAGCTGCCTTTGATCTTGTATGGACGATATACCGTGTGGTTCAATTTCTATTATTATTTATTTTTTTAATTTCCTATTCTTTATTGCAATATTTTTTCATATTCAATCAAATTTAACCCCATTGGCGAGAATTGAGAAATCCCCAATGCAACCATGGGTCCACCATCCACTTCGCACTTTTGTTCCTTTGTTATCCACTTTGCACTTTTGCTATTGAGGGTTAAACCTTTTCACAAACACTAGTATAAATAGTAAAAGAAGCTACAAGTCATGACCATGCATCGACATGCAAGAACAACTAGCTAGCATAAAAGCTGTATATATCTCTATTCATGACTAGCTTTCCTTTTCCTTTCCGTGTTTTCTAGCGGGGTTATGCAAAAATAATATCAACAACACTAATCGTAATGACAATCGAAAGGCATCCTCTGGTGGTTAGCCGTGTCGTGGGAGATGTTTTGGAACCCTTCACGGCCACCGCTGAGCTCCGAGTTTTTAGTGACGGTAGGATTATATATAATGGCAGTAGTCTACGTCCATCACAAGTCGCCGGCCGGCCTAGGGTTGAGATTGGTGACAGCGGTGATTTTCGCACCTTTTATACTCTTGTAAGTGTTGCTCCCTCTTTATTTATTTGTTTCTTAATTATCGTACATTTATTTATGCTGCAATTCGTTGGCTTTATAAAACCTAGCACAATCTCATGTTTCCAGGTTATGGTGGATGCTGATGCTCCCAACCCTAGCAACCCACACTTTAAGGAGTATTTGCACTGGTGTTGCTCTCTTTCTCAAATAGTATCTACAAGATTATCTAGTTTTCAAGATTCCTGATATTATTTAATTAGAACCCACAATCATTGTCATTTGCCATTTTAGACTCGGTCCAAATATAAACTAGCAAGCTTATTTTGGATCTCATCTATTTCAGGAAACAAAGGCATATTTTGGATCCCAATCTAGTGTAGTATTTATTTAAAAAGTACTTTCCAGGCTTAAGATGATGTGAAATAAAATTAGATTTTTATTTTTATGGGGAAGAGCCACGTTTACTACAAAAACAAAAGAGAAACAATTGGACGAATGGAACACAATTTGGACATCATTTATTTGCTACTGATTGTTACTTTCATGTTTTGCAAGCACAGGTTGGTCACTGACATCCCAGGAAGCACTGGAGTTGGCTTCGGTGAGCAACTCATAACTGTATGGGAGCTTGAATATATATTCTCTTCCACAAGGACCACTACTTCGGAGAGCACAATAATAAAAATACGTATGATATTAGACAAATACTTGTATGAGACCGATCTTACGGTGAAACTACTACGTTTGTGATACTTATGTAATATACAAAATCGGTGATACTGTAACTATATTTATATTTTGTGATACTTTTGTGTGCTCTCCACTGAAAAGTGTTGGTCGCATAAAAGACTGACTCAAAATAATATCATTACCATAACGTATTAATAATTCATTTCCGAACGGCTAATTTTCGTTGTTAAACTAGAAATCACCATTTTATCTTCATTTTTTAAAATAAAATAACATCTCAAACATATTGATCATAATTATAAACCACAAGTATTTCCTAAGTTATGGTGAAAGAAGCTATTTATGCAGGTAAAGAAGTAGTGAGTTACGAGAGCCCTCAGCCATCAATGGGCATCCACCGCCTCGTTTTGGCCCTTTTCCGACAAGCGGCCCGGCAAACGGTGAATGCTCCAATACGGCGCCAAAATTTCAACACCCGAGAATTTTCTCAACTCCACAACCTTGGTTCGCCAGTGGCGGCTGTGTATTATAATTGCCATAGGGAAAACGGAACAGGAGGCCGTAGAGCCTAAAAGGCCGAATTGGCGTATAATAATGATACTCCTGAAGAGACTTCTTATGGTTCATATGCACAATAAATAAAATTATTGGTCGCAAATTAATTAAGCAAGGATTGGCATACAAAGTAGTTTTAGAGAATGGAGAGCATGGGAATTGGGAAGCTCCAAATATTCTTGGAACATTTTAGCTATGTGAACATGAAAAAAGAAGATGGATTCTTTTAGTAAAAGTAGGCAAATGTAATCCACTTGAAGTGTATGTGCTATAAGCATAAATAGGATAATGGAGCCAATATGAAAAAGTGAGTTAAAACCATCGTTTTCATGCTTTTATCACTTGTCTAAGTAATCTTTATCCGCTACTTGTAAAGAATCCCACGCTGGAAGATATTTGGAAGATATTTTAAAAATATCCAACCTATGTGTGATTATCAATCCTCTCTGTCAAAAGTTAAAATCTATCCAGAAACCTACTATTTGAATCTAACCTATGAACTTCTATTTTCTGTTAAAGCCACATATTCTGAATACGCATAACAAAGATGTATACAATACAGTTCTTATCCATGTAAAAAGTAAATGGCACGTTCATTTTTACCATTAAGCCTTATAGAATGTATTATCACAACTTGTCGCAACGCTCGTGTACTTTGATTGATGGGCCTCCATGGATATCGCTATTTTACAAGATTGGGTGAAATTTAGTTCTATATCCAACGTAGGATACCAAAACCCAGTCATGTTTCGAAATGCCCATTTTATCCTTAAGGTTGAATGTGTGTATAAAATCTCCACTTTAGTTTTATTAATTCACATTTCATCATGAATTGTATCTATTAAAAGTCCATTCCCACAATCAATCAAAGAATTCATGGCATTAACTAATAAGTCAATCTATATATGCCCAACAAACTTAGCACATTCAATATCACTCATATTACGCCAGCCCACACAATAACACTATGACAAGGTCTAAACTAAAATGATTAATAGATAGGAGAGGCTATGACAACAAGCTATATAAGTCAAAATAGAAGCGTCTACACAACGTTCCAACATTTGGATATTGAATTCCTTTTGGTGAATGACCCAGATTCTCAACGCCACTTGAGGTCAATTTATTAAAGTTGATAGCTATGTGCCACTCATGGATTACTTTGTCCAATATAGGAGGTTGAGGCCATTTATAGACATTCATTCCAATTTGGTACTAGTCATATTCCACATCACAAATGCAAGCTGTCAAGTGTAAATAAATATGACGACAAATAATTGAAACTCTATATAATGTACGTACTAGATGCTCTTGGCTTCCAAAACACTTGCAACTTGTATTTGAACTACCCACAAGAAAACTACTAATGTTACGAATTATCCAAATCTAAAATAAAAACATATGTGATACTAGTTCTCAAAGAAAAGTGAAGAAGCTATGTAAGTTCAAGAGCGCACACACACACACACACAACACGGAGAGAAAGAGAGAGAGAATCATATGAGAAACTTGAAACTTCTTGAACTATCTGTTGGCTTAGGTTGGTGTGAGAGAATATAAACCACATGTCCACTAGGGATAAATATCAGTTCAAAGTGGGATAGGCTGCAATAAGGGAGTAAGACTATACAGATGGACTACTATAAATGCAAACAAATGTCTCTTGGAGATGCACAAATCTCACTCACCAATAGCATTATCAGGTTTCTACAAAGCCTGCTGGAGGTGAAATTGTAGAAAAATGTTTTACAGTTTAACCCTACTGATCGGCAACTTGAGATGGCCTAAGGTACAACGAATGAGTTAAATTGGCATCGGTCGCTGCCTTAGACCATCCCAAGTTACCAATCAGTTCGGGGTTGAGATTGGACAAACGACATTTCCTATCTGCTAAGTTCATTTAAGCCTTTCAATTAACTCACCACATTTTTTATGTCTTCATAAACCTCTGTCCCCTACCCATTTTAAGATTTCATATGCTACTTACGAATTTTTTTTTTCAACAGCAGGAGGATAAAAGTAATCTGAAGGCTCCAAGTCCTAAGACCAAGCATAAGGTTCTGTTAGAGTTTTTTGCAAACTCTAACAAATGCGACTCAGTTTCCGCTGATAAAATATTTCGTTTTTTTCCAGCTAGAAGCTGGGAACCACTTCTTTTTTTTTCCACAGTCACAGGAAAGAGTTGGCCAAAAAACAGAGGATCTTCTATTCAAGGGTTTTCACTACTATCTCACTGCCAGGTGAAGATTAGTCAACCCAAAGAATATTTAAAGCAAATCCCGTATTTATCTATTCATGATCGAGTTTGCACGCACTTTGTTTCCATGGTTCTGAAGAAGACACTACTAATACTAACCAATCATCATATTATGACACAAAATATTAAAACTAGTTTCTATACATGCATATCCCAGTTAGTTAGTGCCTTCGTTATAAACTAGTTTTGTTAAGATTGATATATAAAAAATATATGTGCATTTGATGCATAATTAAAATTAATTTTCTTTTCTCTGTCTTTCTTTTGTTTACTCTTATAACTTCACCTTTTCTTTTCTATTTTATTTTTATATATATTCTTTTTCCTTTTCTGTTTTATTTATGCGCATTCTTTTTCCTATATTCTTTTTCCTTTTCTGATCATCAACTTTTTTCATCTTGAGGGGACAAAATAGAAGACGAGGGAGGGTACCGGGTACGTGTAATTACACCTTGCCCTTTCTATAGGTAAGCAAAATATCCCATGTGCCCAAACTTCAAATCACACGTCCCATTTTCAACAATCAATTTGTACACATCTCTGAAAGACCACAACCCATCACAATCTGCTAACAAGAGAATTCCAAGTCTGCGTAACAATTGTAACAAATCAATAAACACACAATCAATCAGAAGCAAATTCAAGCAGGACATGTGAAAAATACCCAAAAATCTCAAACACAATTAAATATATTATAATTAAAACTGTAACATACCATCGGCAGCCAAGCAACAAGATTTAAACTATGTGCATGTATTACTTGGGACTAATTCTATTCCATGCAAAACTAAAATATCTAGATGCGCTAGCATGCTTATTTCCGGAAAATAATTTTATCCATAATTCACAAATATAATTTCAAGTGAAGAAAAGAAAAAATTTACCACAAATTTTATCTATTCCAACTGCTTTTAGGATTAAGAAAGCTGAGAATCAAGGAAAGCGATTTTTCTCACCAATTCATCCATAGTAGAAAATTAACTATCAGAAATCACACTGAATTGCAACATTTGCTGGAAACCCTAAGTTTTATCACAAATTAACAGGTTAGAGCACGAAAAATTATACTAACTGGCTACTTCAATTCCAATAAGGCAATAATTATCTCCGTGAAAGCCTAACCCAGTAACTACAGAATCGGACTTAATTACCATGATAAAAAGTTCAAAATCAGTTCAAGTAGCATATAAATGCAATTAAAATTATAGATCTGAATGTAACTAACTTACAGGTCAATCGATCGGAGCTTGAGGAACGATGACACCACGATTGCGCCCCAAAATTGCCAGCTCCTATCATTCTCGCCGTCAAAATCAGCCCAAAACCGATTTCAAGACACTTTGCGCTCCATCTTTCACGTCGCGAAAAATAAATAAGGAAAAAAAATTCTCACAGAAGAATCAACAATGTCGAGTAATGGTGTTTCAACATTCAATCGAATTCGAGTAGCAAAATTGGAACAGTTAGTTTTTCACCATGAACTATTTCTAGTGCCTAGCTTAACTCTTCTTTTTTGTTTTTATTTATTTCATTTAAATTTATGCAACCAGAAAACTTAGTTACAAAATTCGCTCAATTCTGTATCTTCAAATTTATTTGGCAGACTCCAGACTCCAAAGATGATTACATATGGGCCTGTGCCGAGAAAAAAAAATGTGAATAAATAAATTAATTCAATTCTAATTTAACACCTCACTTTTATTAATAGATTGATATTTTTTAAATAAATTTATTGATCAATGGGAGAAGAAGTATTACACCGTAGAAGTTCCCTATAAACTATAAGTGAAGTAGAGAGAAAATATTAATAATTGAGTTCTTATAAATAAGAAAACTTTATAGGCAACACTCTTATCTTGTCCATACATACTAACGGATCATGAGAAATCAATACATTATAACACTGGTCAGAAATTTATGAAAAAATAATACTTTTGAGTACAAAAATTAATATATTACAGTATAAAAATCAACATTATAGTCTTGGGTCACATGGCATAACGGTCATAACCCGTCAATTTGGCTTGACACGAGTGTTTGCCAACTTTATATGGTGTAATTGTAATTAAATAATGATAATTTAAATATAATTAGATATATTTTCGTGCATAATTGTGGGGTGATTTGTTGGTCTTGTGCTCCAACTTGAATTATTTTTCTTGGAAATATTGTAGTGCTAGTTCACTGTTATTAACACTCCACATTGGATGTTTCACTGATTCCAAATCATTCGCTTAGGCTATCTTGTTAAAAACCTTATCAGAAGAATTTTATGGGACAATACCATGATAAGAGAAAAAAAAGTACAGTCGCATTAGCTTCCCCTCGAGTTGAGAAGGGTAATTATCTTCAGAAATTTTGTAGGTATCACATCCCAATATTGCAAACATGCTTTATGGGGGTTGTAGTAAGAAGGGCTTTGTTAATAAATTTGTTGCATTATCACACTATTGTACATATTGAACTTCGATCTCCTTATTCTCTGAGTTCGTGAGAGTATGTGATTAGGCTAGGGGGAAGATCTTTGGTTCTGTCACTCGTAATATATCATTCCTTGATTTGAGTAATACATGCGTGGTTATCTTCAAATAGCACATTCGAATCTTTGTTTAATGGCAGTCCACTTGTTTCATGAATGTGTCGTGTTATGGATTTAAGCCGTACACATTCTCTACTTGTTTCGTGAAGTGCACTAAGTTTAGCATGATTTGAAAATGTTGCAATTATGATTGCGATCATCATTCCATTCATCAGGTTTAACATGCCCCCTCAATTCTATGCTAGTTTCAGGAGATATACCAAGCTTGTTTCTAAGCCTGTCATAGAACTGCCCTGATAATGACTTAGTCATAATATATACAATTTGATCTATGGCTTGTACATTCCTTACAACAACTTCTTCAATATTTTTTCTCTTATGAAATGTAAGTCCAGCTCAAAGTGCTCTATTCTATCTTTACTTATGGGATTAGCAAATATAAAAATTGATCCTAAATTATCCACCCATTCTATGTTAGGCTTAGTTTGCTTGATCATCAATTTATAATAATGAATCCATCCACATTATCTCACAGGTTGTTATGGCCAAACTTCTGTATTCAGCTTCTGTAGAAGATCTTGAAACAGTGAGTTGCTTTTTAGCTTTCCATGAGATCCGATTAATTCCAAACAAAACACATGAGCATGGGGTGGATCTTCTATCATTTATATCAGATGCCTAGTCTGCATTTGCATAGGCCACTATATCAAAATTCTTGCACATATTCAGGTTCAAACCATATTCCATATTCCCACTTAGGTATCTGATAATCCTTTTGCAACTTTCTAGTGTTTGTTGAGAGCGTTCTGCATAAACTGGCTAACCTTATTTACTGCAAAGCTGATGTCAGGTCTGGTTAGGGTAACATACTGTAAGGCACCTACAATTTGCCTATAGTGACTGGGGTCTCCAAGTGGCTGTTCAAAATATTTTGAAAGAGGAGCATTGACCACCATAAGAGAATTGACACCTTTTGCCGCCTTCATTCTTACTCTTTCAGTAACCTCCTGTGTGTATTTTTTTTATCTGAGTAGTAGATCATCATAAGTAGGGCAAGCCTCAATTCCTAAGAAGTAATTTAGTGAGCCAAGATCATTCGGAGAAAAGTGTTGTGCCCAAACCAAAGATTATTTTATCTATTTCAGCATCTTTGCTACTAGTGATGATGATATCATCTACATAGGCCATGTTGATAATGCAAACATCTGTAGTGTGTTTGATATATAAGGAGGTGTCTGATTGAGAGACAGAAAATCCAAGTGAGATGAGAACACTTCCAAATTTGCTAGACCAAGCCCTAGAAGCTTGCTTCAAGCCATATAGAGCTTTTCTCAGTTTTCATACAAGATGTAATGAATTATGAGATTCAAAACTAGGTGGTTGTTCCATATAAATGTCTGAGTCAATATCCCCATTCAGGAAATCATTATCAACATCAAGTTGTCTTATTTTCCCGCCTTTAATTAGGCCAATGTTAGAACTATCTTGATGCTAGCTGGCTTCACTACAGAGCTATATGTGTCATTGTAATCCAGGCCTACTGACTGAGTACACCCTTTGGCTACTAACCTGGCTTTGTACCTATTTATTGAGCCATCAGATTTTCTCTTGATCTTTAATATCCATTTGGAGCTAACTAGTATTTTGTCAGGAGGAGCTGGTACAAGATCAAGATGTTCTGAGTTCATGGCCACTTTCCATTTTTGGATACATAATGCTTCTTGAACTGTTTTGGGATCAGTAGAGGGGGATAATAGAACCGTGGCATAGATCTTGGGCTTAAAGTGCCTGATTTAGATCTGGTCTGCATGTGATATGTACTTGTAACTATTTGATCATTAAAAGAGGTGTTAACAGAAACATATATATAATCATGCTCAACAGGTAAATCTATAGTGATCTGACCAATGGGAATGGTGGATGAGTGAGATGATGTACAGAAAGGAGATGTGTGAGGTGATGAGTTTTGAGAAAGAGGGGAAGATGTAGTAGGTTCATGAGTGACAAAAGGTGATGGAGGTTCGGTATGAGTCGGGGGTGGATTGTTCTTGATTTTGATCAATAGAGTGTAATGAGAAATTTTGCTTATGTCATGGGGAGGAGTAGAGTGTTGTTTGGCTTGAAAAGGAAAATTTTCCTCTTGGAATTGGACATATCTAGTGATTATGAGTTTTTTTAAAGGGAGAAGAATTTTATTTCCTTTATGAGAGGGGTTGTATCCAATAAAGACAGATGGTTCACTTCTAGGTTCAAGTTTGTTATTATTATAAGTTCTTAGGAAAGGATAACATAAGCAACCAAAATTTATGAGAAGTGTGTAGTCAGGCTTTTGTCCAGTAATAATCTCAAAGGGGGACTTGAAATTGAGTATTTTGCTTGGGTTAGGTTTATAAGATTGGGAACACTGATAAAAGCCTCACTCCGGTACTTAAGTTGGAGATTAAACAGAGAAATTAAAGAGAGGGCAACGTCAATGATGTGTCTATTCTTTCTCTTAGACAATCCATTTTTTTAGGGGTATAAGGACAAGAAAGTATTTTTTTTTATGCCAGATTGATTGAGAATGCCTTTAAGCCCAATGAATTCTCCATCTCCATTATAGTGCACAGTTTTGATATAGGTGCAAAATTTATTTTTAACAAGGTTCTTGAAATGGATAAAGGTAGCTTTACTATCAGATTTAGCCTTAAGCAGATAGAGCCAGGTATATCTAGAGTCATGGTCAAGGAAACTAACATAATATCTGAAACCATTATGAAAAATGAAAGTAGATGGCCCCCAAACACTGTGAATTGTATCAAAGATATGATAGTTATTGTGATTGAAACTGCAGAAAAGGAGTTTGTTCATTTTGGATTTGAGACAATCAACACATAATGAATCATCACTTTGATTTAAAATGGGTAAATTACAATGTGTCAGAGCTTTCTTTACAATATCAAAGGAAGGATGACCAAGTCTAGAATGCCAAAGATCTAAGTCTAATTTATTTTTGAGCTCAGTGGAGTTGACACTTGATTGAAGAGTTGGAGTGTGATGTTCTTGACGAGGAGATACTGGAAATTGTAAAGTCCATCTTTAAGGTTCCCGTTAAGAAGAACAACCTTTGTTGTTTGATCTTTCACAAGACAGAAAGAGGAGTGAAATTCAAAGAAGACATTATTGCCTCTGGAAAACTGAGAGACACTAAGCAAGTTTCTGGTTATTTTAGGGACATGTAGTAGGTTATTTAGGACAAATTAATGATGATAGTTAGGAGCATTCACTATAGTCTACCGCAATGAGAAATACGCATACCTGTTCTACTAGTTGTTTGAATGCTTTATGATCCATTATAGATAGTGGCTATGTTGAAGTTGGATAGCTTATAAGTCAGGTGATTTGTAGCTCCAAAGTTTGGATACAAGCAGTCCTGAATCCCTTTAGATTCTCTATTCCTAAAGCTTGCCATATTGGCCACAAAATCTTTAGCTGGTTGAGTTCCTTGATGTGCTTTGTTTCTAGAGTTTATCTGATAGTTAGAGTCAAACTTGTAGTAGCACTTATCTGCAGTGTGATTGTTATATCCATAGATTTGACATTCAGGCCTATTAGTTTCAAACTAGCCTCCTTTGCCTCTAAAGTTACTGCCTCTTCCAGAGTTGCCTCTTCCTCTATTGCCTTGAAACTGATAGGTGATTTTACCTCTACCTCTTCCACTATTTATAGGATATGATGTCTGAGTGGTGAGATTAGCACTAAATTGAGAATTATCAGCATCATCAGAGCTCTTAATCTCAGCAATATAGAATAAGCTTCCATCATAGTGAATTTCTCAGATCAGTAGTGAGTGACACAATGAGAGGATTATACTCAGCACCTTAACCATTCAAAAGATACATGATTTAGTTATTTTTATTGATATGCAACCCTCCTAACATATCACAAACATACTTGAATTTGTCGAAATATTCTTTGATCTGCAACCCTCCTTTCTTAAAGGACTGAAGCTGAAGCTTAAGTTGCATAATCTTGGCTCTGTCGTAGCTAGCAAAATAAGTTCTAAAGCAATTCCATAACTCTCTAAAAAATCTTAAGCCAACAGTACTAACAAGGTCACTCTCACTCAAAGAGGATAACAACCAAGAAACAATCAACTGGTCCGGTTTCATCCATTTTGCATACTCAGGGTTAACAGTGATACCTGATGTTGAGCTTCCAGGAATGGTTTTATTTGGAGTGTTCCGCTACCTGTTGATGAACTTCTCTAGTCCATATCCACGTGTAGTTGTTAGGACCTGCTGCTCCTATAGTAGGAAATTATTGTCATTGAGTATGATACTGATCAACTGGCTTTGTAGATGAACGATTTCCATGTTTTGAGCTGGAGCTAAATCTGGATTGCTCTGTCTTGTGATTGATGCAACAATATTCTCAGTTGCCATGATTTGAAGTATAATTAACTCATTAAGTAAATAAAAATGGATCAAAGACAGGATCAACTCGGTCTGATACCATAATGAAAATATAATATGAACCCTAATTTCATGAAGTTTGAAAGCATAAAAATTGTAACTTTTATTTCTGAAGATTCTTGGGTGGCTACAAGCTATCTGAGCCATTCTATTTATAGAGTTACAATCTAGGAACACTCTAGAGCTCATTGACACGTGTCATGCAGTTGGTGGAGGAACGAACGGATCTAGAAAGATCTGTTGTGCCCGCTGGCATCATTTTTCAGCTGCTCAGATTGTTCTTGTCCTTTTGTGACTGTTGATGCATTCCCTATCACCTGGAGCAACCTATCATGTTTGTCTTCATGTAGTGAGCTGATATTTTGATTGTGATCATCATTCTGTTCAACAGGCTTAACAGCTCTAAGAGTATCTCCAATGGATTTTGTACATTATGAGATATGCATGTGGTAAAAATCACTACAGTAATTATGCTTATCCACAACGAATTTTATCCATTGTCTTTAAATATAATCAATTGTTGTCGTAGACAGTGTTGTGGTAGACCTCGCTAATAGATAACTATTTTTAAAAGCGTTGTCTTTCTACTAACGACAATGGGTTTTATCCGTTAACTTTAAGAATAACCAATTTTTGTTGTAGGTTGTGTTGTAGTAGACCTCACTAATATACAACACACCATTGTCTTTCATACTATAGACAACGATTTTTAGCTATAATCTTTTATTCTAACGATAATGATTTTCAATCGCTGTATTTTTTTCATTTAAAATGTAATTTAATTTGCATGCAAGAAATACCCAATAATATAAAATACTAGACAATAGATCTAGCTAAAACATGAGAAAAATTATATATTGATCGGAATCCAAGTCTTCAAAGCATTACAGTATCAAATTACAATATGTTCTCAAATAAAACTTCAAGAAGTATCTAAAGAATACTACAATACAAGCAAAATTATAAGTTCTTTCTAAATTAAAATTCCAAAAACCAAAAATTCATAAAGATTCATACATGTCTCAATCTCCCAGAAATACCTGTAATAAAAACAAATAATAAAATTTAGCCAAGTGCTATAATTTGAAATACTAGTCCATCAAACATTTTACACACACACACACACACACACACACACACACAACACACACACACCACACACACACACACACACATATATATATAATATATATATTATATATATATATATATTAGTGTATCGTGCTGATTTTATGATTTTTATTCCAGAATCGTCTCCATGATTAATTGGCGTTTCATCGATTAGTCTACGAGTTGGGTTTGTCAATCCCAACGTGTATATTAAATGCCCGCCAACCCCAATCGATGGTTCTAAATGATTCTATACTCTAGATCCATAAATTATAACTATTCACAATCAACAAATCCAATAGTTCACAAACTCAAAACAAGAATTAATCATGATTGAATAAGAAAGTAACAATAGTGAACAACTAACATCCATGAACAATTAAAATAAAACCGAACACAAGAGCATCACCAACAAGTGTAATAATTCAACGTAAACTTAACTACCAATCATAAGAGTATCACAATCCAACAAACAACACATATTCAATAAAAATATGAATTGGAATAGTAAAAACAAGGGGTAAATCGAAGGCTTACTAATGGAAATGGAAATTGCCAATGTTCGAACCAAAAATCGTACGAATCAACACTAATCTATGTCCAACGTCTTAGCAACGATTAACGATCTATAATATACCAAAACTAAAAAGCTAAAGTTTAAATCTGGAAAGCGGGAAGATAAAATGAAGAACGATTCAAGAACGCTCTTGGGTTGTCATCCCCAAGAGGTTCGAGAAAAGGGATTTTGTCCCAGTCTGTCACACACCGGACAGTGGATAATGGATCCCAAAATGATTTCTGAATGTGGCTGAGTTTTTAGCCTTTTGTACCTTCAAATCCCCTTTCGTAACTGAAAATCTCTTCAAATTTCGAGTTTGTAACGCTCGCATTCGACCGGATGTTAGGTCTATCCGACCGGATAAAGCCTTCCGCCAGCCAATCCGACCGGATGTAAGGTCTATCTAACCGGATAGAGTCCTCTGTCAGGCAATCCAACCGGATAGAGTCTTCTGCCAGGCAATCTGGTGTGCTGACACTGGGTAACCCAGTGTGGACAACATACCCACTGTCATAGGTAATACATCAAATCGGGGCCCAATTTTTTTGAAACTCCACTCGCGGGCCGACACTCATCTATCTTAAGACCGAAAAAACTCAAAATCCCTGAAATAACATAAAACACGGTAAAATAAGTTGGAGATATATAAATATGAAAATATGCTCAATCTATCCAACTTATACCAAAACTAACAACAAATCTAACCAAATATATACAAAAACCATGACAAATACGTGCGAATCAGTCACAAACACTCTCAACCAACCTATATACGGTCGAGAGATTCTCCCCGCAAAGCTGCGCAATTTGTTGCTCACCATGGTCTGAATCGCTGGTTGTGGCAGGTTGTAGCGCTGGATAGGCGGCTCCATCGGTTCGGTTAGTCTTAAGATCATCCGTGGGGAGAGAGCCACAGTGATCCTTCACCACGAAATGGACACAGTAGCAGGAGCAATAGAGGATTTAGGAACAGGTTTCCTGGAGACGAGGGATATAAGAATAGACCTCGAAGGAGGCTCGTCAGAAGGATGTGTCGGAGACCCCATGCAACCATCAGACTATAACACATTCAAAGCGTTAGAGGTCGTTAATAAGTTATCAATAAGATTTTTCACTGAATAGCGGTAATCCTTTTGTTGGCAGTCTTGTGGATCGAGAGAATATTCTCTATTAACTCACTGCCGTAAAATTTAATGGCGGTTCAAAAACCGCCGTTAAAAGTCCCTAAAAATCGTCGTTAAATCACTGTTCTGCAGTAGTGAATCAGAGCATCGATGGGATCTTCTAGAATTAATCATATGCCAATCGTCTCTATTAACTCACTGAGAAACACGTGACCTTGAGGAAGGACAAAAACCAATGAGATGCCCAACAGTTTTATAAGAAGAACAAAAATCTGGCAGGTTTTCGTAACCTAATGAAATGTATCCATAATATCCTTCACGCTCAATCATAATAGTTTTATGTAAATTATTGTTTAAGTCTAATTCAACCAAAACACGAACAAAATGCCCAACAGAACCACTAATAGAGCGTTCATCAATTTGCAAAGGTTTACCAACAACACTAGAAATCTTAAGAATGAGAGAACGATCCCAATACTCAATCGGCATTTCACAAATACGCAACCAAACCTGAGAGAACGCCAAGGGGACCTTGTAAGGGTTGAAGTCTGTGGTCCATGGAAAGAGACGAATGGAATACGAGCCAAGTTCCAGGACAATTTCGAAAAAGCACGATCTCGATCTTCATTCATGGAAAAGGAGATGCTGAAAAAACCCTTGCCTAAAACTAATAAAACTCCATGGTCCGACCGTAGCCCAAGAGACTTTCAACAAGTTTTTGAGTTCATCGAGCAACAAAGGGTTAAAGCCTTTAGGTTGCAGTAGACGACTAATAAGGGACCCACGTAGCTTTGAAACACGGGTTTTGTAGAGTTTCTCGTCAATTGTTATCGAGAAAAGTTCACCTTTCTTGATCGTCGGGGTTGGAGATCCCGAAGAGCAGCCCATCTCCGCAAAACACGGAGGGTGCGATGTGGGTCCCGAAAAACAGGCTGCATGGCCATGACCTGCCCATTCGTGGGGCGTAGCGTCTGAAAACCGTCGTAGCCGAAAGTTGGCTAGGGCTGAACGTAAGAAAAAGAGGCTGCTAGAGGATCTGAAGCATTCTGGAGTAACGCAAAGGCCGCAGATGGGTGAGTCAGAAATAAACCTGGGCAAAGACCCGAACCCATGATACACGGGTGAGGGTGCATCAATGGTGGTAACCAAGTAGGGGTAACGAGCTTGTTAGAAGCCCTTGAAACTACTGCGGGAGGCACAGTCGCAGCGTGGGCGTGCGGAAATGGCAAGGAGATTGCCGGAGAGGGGGAGAGCAGCCACAGCAGGAACAATCAGATTGGAAGCCGAAGGGATCGCCGTCGAAGCGGCAATGATATGCAGGAGGTCTGAAACACTGTGGTCTAGAACTTGCATCGTAAGCCACGTGGAGGAAACCCTATCCGCGGTAGGAATAGAGAGGGGCACCGCAGTCTTGGGCGGCTCGGCCACAACATAAGGAAGAAAACCATGGATCGCAACATGGAATGCCGGGAAAGTGTCGGCCATAAGAGTTTGGTCGAGAACACGGAAAGGCGGGACTTACACAGGAGTCGGATCTAAATTAAACCTAGCCGTTGGCAATGATCCAAAAGAGAGAGTCGTCGGGGAAAGGATAGTGAGATTGAAGGAGCCGGGGTTGGTGGTCGATTCACCATAAGAGTCAGCAACCAGGTATGAGCTATCGTAGAAAGCGAAGCCCCAAACGTCGAGAACGGCAGAGCCTGGTGGGCACGTGTTTGAAAGTACGTCAGAGCACCAGATGGTTGTGCACGTGTCTGAAGGTACGTCGGAGCAGTAGACGTCGGAGGACGGGTAGACAATGCCATGATACCGGCCGAGAAGCGACCCGAGCGATGAGAAAATTAAGAGAGAGAACAAAGGGTTTTCTCCTTTTTTTCCTTTTCATCCTTCGGTTTTTTCTGCTTTCATTTCTATTATCTCATGTTAAGTATATTGGATGCTTTTGTTAACATAAGGTGTTGATTAATTTTTATTTTTAATTTGAAATATGAATTTTATTGCAATTGTTTGGTTTTATAGGTTGGAATGAGGATAGGTAAAATAGGATAGACATTTAATTCTTTTTTTAATTATTATTTTGGAATTAACATGTGCTATAGTCAAACCGATGTTAATGTTCTTTGTGTCAACAATATCAGTTTCTCAAGAACCGATGTTAATGCTCGATTTTATAGGTGGCGCTTCATAGTTAACAAGCGTTATCCGCTTCGATTTTAAGTGGCACTTCATAGCTAAGAAGCGCCACCCACTTCTGTTTTTGGTGGTGCTTCATAGCTAAGAAGCGCCACCCGCTTCGGTTTTTGGTGGCACTTTCAATCAAATTTAACCATTTTTGGTGGCTCTTCAAAGCTGATAAGTGATTTGAACTTTCTGGACATATTTTTATCAATAACTTTGTCAAAACTTGAAAGCTCGCTCGCAAGAGTACGAGTTTGCTTGTAGGTTGGCAAGTTGAACCGAGTCGAATCTCTCGAGGAAAACTAATCGGAGGTTCTTTTTGTGTTTGATTTCACGAATAATAAAATAATGAAAAAGCTAATCTAAACACTTGGAATCAAGACGTTTATTGAAACGATGAACAATTAAATCAAAAGCTTTAAAAATATTTGAGAAAACATGGGTCTACTGCTCTAGAATCATCTCCATGACCACTTGGGCATTTCATCGAACACCTTACCTACAAACTAGGGTTGTCAATCCCAACTTGTAGATTTAGTATCCAATAAACCCAATTGATGGTTTTAAATGATTCCAGGTAGGAGTGAGCAAAAAACTGAAAAACCAAAATAACCGACCGAACCAAAAATTTCGGTTCGGTTCGGTTTTTTGTTTGAGAATTCTAAAAAATTAGTTATTTTGGTTCGATTCGATTTTACAAATAAATTTCGGTTCGGTTCGGTTTAAACCGAAATATAATTAAAAAATAAAAATATTCTTTTTATATTATTTATTATTTTTTTATTAATTCGGTTAATTTGGTTTTAAACATATTTTCGATTTAGTTCGGTTTGCAATTTTATAAATATTTCGGTTTTTGGTTTTTTCGATTTTAGACATAATTTTGGTTCGGTTCAGTTTGAAATTTTAGGCAAGATTTGGTTTCGGTTATTTTGGTTCGGTTCGGTTTTCGGCCGAACCGACCGAATGCTCACCCCTAATTCCAGGCATTAGACCCATAAGATTTAGCCAACAATCATCAACAATCTTATCATCACAAACTCAACACATCCAAATATACAATTCATCATACAAGCTTGGGTGGGGGGGGTTTGAAAGATTGAATTATTCTAAMAAYYTTAWWTAAACTAWTAAAMCAWAAGAAATCGAWAARTTACTAATTAACGAGGAAAAGTAGCAGCGTTCAATCGAAACATCCACGAACTAAGATTAATATACGACTAATATCTAAGAACCATCCTACTTTATCTAAAAACTAGAAATTTAAAAACTAAGAAATATGGAGAATAGTATCAAGAGAAATAGAGAAAGAACCTAGGGTCTGTCAGGCCCTAGGAGTCCCAAAAATCGTCTAACATGGCTTTGAAGAAGTATGGAAAGGTGTATATAAGTTTTCAAGACTTGGAGAACAAGTTTCCTTCCAAAAATAGGATTCTGGCACGTTAACGGTCAGCTTAGCGGTAAGGGTTACCGCTATGGTAACCTCTAACCCTCTCTGTTGCTCCTTAGCGGTGGTGTTAACGGTTTCTGCGCTGACACTGGGTAACTCGGTGTCGACAACATACCCAGTGTCAGCTGTAACACTTCAAAACGAGGCCCGATTTCGCTAGAACTCCACTCATAGGCCCACACACGACTATATCCAGACTAAAATACTTCAAAATACCTGAAATAAATATAAAATTTAATAATTATGATCAAAATACAGTAAAATAAGCATGAGATACAAAAATACGAAAAAATGCTCAACCTATCCAACTTATACCAAAACTAATAACAAAAACGAACTAAAACACTAAAAAGAAATCAAGAAAAATTCATGTTAATCAACTACCCCACACTTTATTTGTTTGTTCGTCCTCGAACAAACGATAATCTCAAAGAATAACAAGTATAAAAATCAGTTAAAGCAAAGAGACGTGTCGTGCTACATAAATAATTTTGAGAATATAGATAAGTGTAACGCAACCTCAAACGCTAGACCCTTATTACATTGTCGCTCCAAGAACAAAATCAAGCATCCTCACAAAGGGAAATATATATGTGTACACTTAAAAGCACTCAAATTTTTTTATGGGGACGTGTTTACGCTCAAATCATCAAAATACAAGCACAATAAACAAGAACTAAAAATTAAGAATTTTTTTATGTGGACGTGTTTATGAATATGGATGGAACAAGGGCAATTTCTGGGCCCAATTGTCATGTTCAAAACTAACTCCACACAGCGATTTCAAAGAGATCTCAAAACAGAACTCACTCAAGTACATGCAAAGATGATAAACACTCAGGCTACTCACAAGCTTTTGCACGAAAGGTTTTGAATTGGTGCTGCTGCTTGGATTTTGCGAAATCATTTGCGTCCAAGTACCATTTTACAATATATATAAATAATAATTTTGAAAAATTTATGCACTTATACACGCTCATAGACAAGAACCTCAAATCACACATAGTTAACTTTGATAGGATATACCAGACAAACACAATCAAGCGCAGAAATAGTGATTAATCACGTTCAAATATTAGCTATCACAAATCACGAATTCAAATTGCACAATTATAAAATATAAATCACTACTCAACCATCCTCTCCCTCTCTAAAAATCTGGCAATCTCCTGATTGCCATAAATATATATCAAAATCAAATTAAAAGAGGAAAGGAGTAAGAAAAAGGGGAAAAGTCTACGGTGCCTTCAAGGCACCATACCCCCACCCCTCCTGCATTTTCAGCCGTAGATATTTTAATATAAAAAACTTAGAATTGATCTAATAGTTACTATTGAACCACATGAAGTGAGGAATGGTGCCGTGAAGGCACCGTAGAAGTTCCCAAAAAACGTCCCTGAAAACTAAATGGTCGAGTTGCTCCAAATAGTGTTGTGCAATCATCCATTCATCTCGAATCGCGTGATCAAAAATGTCTTGATTTAACAACCTATAAAAACAAACAAGTAAACAAACAAAACAAATAACAAACTACTATTTTTTTTGGATATTCTATTTTTTTTTATATAAATGCTAACGGTAGACCTAGCAGTAGCAACTACTGTTAGGCTACCAGTAAAGCTCTCTGTTGGTGGCTAGCGGTTTGAACTAGCGGTCGGCTTGCGTCGTAACTGCCTTAAAAAACACGCTAGTGGTGGCCTTAGCAGTTAGTGCTACCGATAGGCCTACTGTTAAACCTCTTCGTTTGTCGCTAGCGGCAAGGGTAACGGTAGGAGCTACCGCTAACCTACCGTCAGGTATCCAAAAGTGGCTAATTCACCTAATTTTCTTCACATCAACACACACATCAACGCACCACAGCAAAGAACTCAACTTAACAAATAAAATAAAAGAAAGAAAAATCAAAATAAAATCTATGGAAAAAGAAAATAAACGCTTGGGTTGCCTCCTAAGAAGTGCATCTTTTAACGTCGCTTGCCCAACGTTTTCCACGAGCAATGCTATCCGAGATCCAGAAATAGGTGACGATCGTGCCAGGCCTTAGTGTTCTCCAAGAGCAAAAGTGGACGATTAAAATCACCAACACGAAAAGCAAGCCATAGAATAAGAGAAATGAGAACTTCAACTCGTTTCGGAGGTCGAAAAAGAAAGTAGTCAATCATCACGAACATATCAAAAATCAGTTGGGGCACGGGGTGATCCTCGATCACTGAAAAAACTAGGAAATTCGTCGAACAAATGGCATAACCCTCGAACATCCCGAACTCCTCCAGTTTGTTGACATTCCCCTGAACATTTGGAAAAAGGCTTAATGCCATATCCGGGCATAGGGGAGGGGGATTAGGCTCCTTCTCGACTGTTTCTTCCACCACTTCAAAATTAAGATCCAACACTGCATCGGGCAGAACGAAGTGAGGCTTAATAATCTCATCCTCCTCCAAAATCGGCACCACAACTTCACCATCCTCGCAAAGATCAGGTAGTCCTGAATTTCCAACATCCTCCGGGCCTTCCAACGACAACACTCCTATATCTTTATCCAAAATCTCATCAAAAAGCACAAAAGGAGTGAGCATAACCAAATCTTCAATAACCTCCTCCTTACACATATCTTCTAAACAAGCGTTCGAGTTCGAATTATCAACCTCTATGATGGGCTCCACCACATCAAGAATCGACATCTCTTCAAAGGTAAGTTGCTCCACCTCAGCACGGATAACTGAGCAAGGATCAACATCGAGTGGGGCACCGTGATTGTAGTAGATCTTTTGGTTGTCTTTCTCGCTCGCCAATTTTTCTAGAGAAGCGATCATTTGACCTATCATCATATCCACATTCTTCTGGCCTTGCTGCACAGTCTTAGAAAGATCATCAAACTTCGCATTGAGGTCATTTGTCTGCCTATTCACTTGCGCAATTCCGTCCCGAGTACGAATTGTCTCAACTTCTATACTTTGATGTCACACCAATAATTGTTCGTCTGGTTTATTTTCTTCATAGTTCGGGTAGTAGGAAATTGAGTCGGGAGCGGAATAAGATTCGTCATGGCTCGAATAGTATGGATTTGAAGATGGGGCCCATTCAGGTAAGTAGAACATCCCCATGAACCGATCGTACACTTCCTCCCATATTTTCAAGGAATCGGACTCCAAATATACCCACCTTTTCCTTTCCCGATCCTTTAGTGTGTAACGGAAGAATTGCATCTTCACTTGATCACTCGTAAGATTGAGAAGAGTGAAGGTACGAGTGATGGCCTCGTACTATCGGATGAATTTTAACGGATCCTCACTCGTAAACCCATGAAAAACCGAGAATTACTTTATTTAGAAATTGACAGGATCGTAATCCCGCATCTTGGAGCTCAAAGGAATGGCCGATCTAAAGGTACGATAAACGTACGGGTTGCCATACGCTCGATAACCTCAATAGTTCGACATTCTCTTTTTTTATATATTTTTTATTATTATTATTTTATTTTTGGGGTTGTTGAATCTCAGGCTTCAAGAGATGTACCTTGCATACACAACACTCAACACACAAGATTAAACGTACCGGTGAAAAATAACAAAAATAAACAAAACGATAAATCACAAACAAATACTATAAACAAACAAAACAAATAGAAACACAAATAAGGGTCACGAAGAGAAAATACAAAAATCACAACCTTTGCCTTCCCCGGCAACGGCGCCAAAATTTTGATTCGAACTTTCCGCACCTATTTTTATCAATAACTTTGTCAAGGCTTCAAAGCTTGCTCGCAAGAGTACGAGTTCGCTTGTAGGTTGGCAAGTTGAACCGAGTCGAATCTCTCGAGGAAAACTAATCGGAGGTTCTTTTTGTATTTAATTTCATGAATAAGAAAATAATTAAAAATCTAATCTAAACACTTGGAATCAAGACATTTATTGAAACGATGAACAATTAAATCAAAAGCTTTAAAAAGATTTGAGAAAACATGGGTCTAGTGCTCTAGAATCATCTCCACGGCCACTTGGGCATTTCATCAAACATCTTACCTACAAACTAGGGTTGTCAATCCCAACTTGTAGATTTAGTACCCAACAAACCCAATTGATGGTTCTAAATGATTTTATGCATTAGACCTGTAAGATCTAGCCAACAATCATCAACAATCTTATCATCACAAACTCAACACATTCAAATATATAATTCATCATACAAGCTTTGGGGGGGGATTGAATTATTCTAATAAGATTATATAAACTAATAAAGCATAAGAAATCGATAACTTACTAATTAACGAGGAAAAGTAGCAGCGTTCAATCGAAACATCCATGAACTAAGATTAATCTACAACTAATGTCTAAGAACTATACTACTTTATTTAAAAACTAAATTATATGGATAAGAGTATCAAGAGAAACCTAGGAAAAACCTAGGGTTTGTCAGGCCCTAGGAGTCCCAAAAAAGGTCTAGTATGGAAAGGTATATATAAGTTTCCAAAACTTGGAGAACAAGTTCCCTTCCAAAAATAGGATTCTGGCACGTTAACAGTCAGCTTAGTGGTAAGGCTTACCGCTAACCCTCTCTATTTCTCCTTAGCGGTGGTGTTAACAATTTCTGCGCTGACACTGGGTAACCCGGTGTCGATAGCATACCCAGTGTCAGCTGTAACACTTCAAAAAGCGGCCCGATTTCGCTAAAACTCCACTCGTAGGCCCACACAGGAAAATCTCCAGATCAAAATACTTCAAAATATCTGAAATAAATATAAAATTTAATAATTATGATCAAAATACGGTAAAATAAGTTGGAGATACAAAAATACGAAAATATGTCGATCTATCCAACTTATACCAAAACTAATAACAAAAAGAATTAAAATACTAACAAAAATCAAGACAAATTCATGTTAATCAATAAGCGTCTCCCATCATTATTTTTAGTGGCGGTTTGAACCGCCACCAGTATTGGTTTGATTTTAAGTGTCGCCCGAATTAGTGGCGGTCTAAAAGCGCGACCAATGACTGTTTTGAAGCGCCACCAATCAGCTTGCACTAGAGGAGGTGTACCCGTCTGCTTCCGTTAGCAAATACTGACGAGTTTAATAATTTCGTCAACAATCGATTGGCTGATGCCAAAAATGCTGACGGGCAGTACCCGCAAGCAAATTGATTGCTGACAGGTTTGCTGATGGATCCGCCCGTCAGCAAACTCCGATTTCTTTTTTAGTGGTGGATCGGCGGTAGAGGAATGTAGGAGAGAGATGGACGGTCGCGGTTTGCCAAACTAAAGGTGACGACGAAGCTCAATGGTGAAAATGGTGGCAGAACCAACGTCAATAGTGAGGTGGAGGACGGTGATAGAGGGTTTTTTGAAGTGGGGTTTGCCTTTGTTGAAGTAGTCGGTCGAAGTAGAAGGCAACAACAGAGCTTATGGGTCGAAATGGTGATCACAGCACCACAACGATAAGTGAGGTAGACAATGGATGGCAGTGAAGAAAGGTTTTGGTGAAATGTGATTTAGGGGCGTGAAATTGAGTGTGGATTAAAAAATTCGTATAGTTATTTCAAATAATTAAAAAAAAAATAAAAACCAGCACAAGTTATCAAAGAAGATATTGGAGACAAAAGAAAGTGTAAAATACTATTGTCCTTAAAAAATAATACGCTGATAAATAACTATTTGTAAAATTGTTGTTAAAAGTCGTTTAACAAAAAGCTCCACCGACAACAGTGGTAAAAAACCTATTATTTTCCAAAACAAATGCGCTCAAATACAACATGCTTTATAAAATCGTTGTCTCTCACAAAAAACAACAACAATTTTAGCATAAAATTATTGTCTATCGAGTGTTATTGTTTAGCATCTTGTAGTGAATAAAAAATAAACTCAATTCTCCGGCTAATAAGCTTCAGAAACTTTTTACAACCGTGACTATAACGTATTCTTGGTTTTCATTTTCTTCAACTTGCTTATCGTATCATGGTAATTGTGTTCGAAGAATGATGGCAAAAAGGGCAATAAACTCTTAGTACATCAACTTTTGACTCGTCTTACGATGTCATAGATATGCTTTCCACCATGGTAAAACATTGTGGATTTGGGGGCCATCCTTTTTTGCCATTTCAAATCTATCTAAAGCTATATCTAAGAATCCTTGCAAAATAAACATGTGTGAGCAAACACACTAAATAAAAATAATACTATAAGTCTACTTTATGATACTTGCTGTTTTAATATTTTGTACGAGAATTAAAGAGTAAATGTAAATTACTATATTTTTAATAAAAGACATTTCATAAAATATATAAATATAGAATGAGTATGAATATATAATTTGAAAATATGTACAAAAGTGCATAAAATTATAGAACAACAAATATTATAAATTAATATTGTTTTTGCTAAAATAATAAGTATTTAGAATCGAAGAAAGTAATAAATAAATAAATAATAAAAAATTGTGACTTTGCACCTCTCAAATATTTCATGCATGCACCACTAGAAATTTCGCTCTTGCCTTATGCTTTAAATCATTCCTTTACATCAATCGACGCTTTACCAAAAGCGCCACCTTATCATAATTTTCCCCTTCCTTTTCAATTCTAGTTATCTCACGTAGTGTACTCTCATCCTTTTATTTTATTTTTCCCTTTAATTAAATGTACAAAAAGAAGATAGATATATATTGTATTGACCATAATGAAACTACACACGTATTTATATATTTTGAGAGAAAATATTGCCATTATTATAAATAGGTATGATAGAACGGGTGAAGAAAATAATAATAATAATTAAATAGAATTCGAACAATGTAAATACTTTTTGAAAGAGCATAAATAATCGATAACACTTGAGCTAAATGCTTCCAGTTTGAAATAACATATTTTTTTTAATCCGGGAAAATGAAGAAATTGCAAGATCTTTTGTTTTGTCATGTTGAGTCACAATCTCAAAAGTTTCAATATTTGATTTTAAAAAATAAAATAAAATAATAAAGCTTGTTTGGTTTTTAGAAATAGAAAGAAAAAACTTATTCAACCCTAAAAGGAGACAGCCCTGCATCTTGATGAGGTTGATGACATTCACAAGTGCTTTTTGTAAAAAGCCCTTTTGTGACGAAAAAAAAAAAAAACAACTTTCCTTTTTATCTCTTTGCTATACCCACATGCATGGTTGGGGGCTAAGCAAATGCCAGATATGGAACCAGTAAGGAGCAATAGGGGCACTTAATTTAGTCTTTTTTAAAAAAAATAATAATTATAATTTAATTTATTTGAAAAATAAATCCCTCAGTTTCTTTTAATATTTAATTCACAATGGCAATATTTCTTGAATATAAACATCTTATCAAACAAGGGAAGTAAAAAAGAGAACATAAAATTGGATGGCGAAAAAGCGTCTCAATCTATTTTCTAATCAAGACACTTTGATCGATTTGTTGAATATTCTTGTCGCTGACAAGAAATGTGATGGATTATAAGAAAATGTTGGATTTTCAATTAATATTCATGTGTATTTGTGTAAAGTTGATGCATGGATGAGTAGGAGTGTGGAATTGTCAAAATGATTGCTCTAATCATCATAATTAAACAAAGGTTTATTGAAATTAGTTCTTAGGAGTTAAGCAAAAGATTCCTTTTTTTTTTTTTTTTTTTGAGGGCTACTATTTAACTTGATTATCCAGGTTTAACATAATAAGTGTAATAAAACATAGCTTTTTTATTCTATCCACTTCCACTAATTATTTGTTTATTGAATTAATTGGTTTCAATTTCATCTCAAGAAAGGAAAAAAATAATAATTATGACTACATTTATTTCTACAAGTTCTAAGATTATATAACTTCGATCTCACTTTATAGTATTATTACAATATTTAAAAATTAAAAGTAATTAATGGCATTATTATAAATAATAGAAGCAGCCAGAAATGAAAGATAAGGGCAGTGGCCACTATATGACTATTGTCTACTTATTCCCACGTATTTCATTCCTTATCCATTTACCAAACACTTTCAACTTTTTTTATGTCCCAAAATTACGTGTGATTTTCTCTTTTGAATGACGATCCCCACAAAGATTGTGGAAAAACATTTTATTACTTGCAATTTGGCACACACTTTTCTTGTCTCCTTTGTCAAAAGGGGTTCTCAAGACATTACTACTAACCACCGATATCACCCCCATTAATATTGTTTTCATTTACCTTTTCAATCCCACCAACTCGTTCTTTTTAATAGTTTCTTTTTTTTTTAAATTCCCTTTTGGATGAAAAAGAGTGATATAATTGGACTATAATCCAATTACATTAATTCTAGAATCGGGCTGCGTGATTATAACGATATGATGATAGAAAATGCTGACGGATAACAAGCCATCAGCTTGCTATACTGACGGGTTGTTGACGGCTATATTTTTCATCCATAAAAAAAACGAAAAAAACACGAAATTCTCCTAACATATGTGTCTGTTTCGTATGCTTCGTTTGTTCATGTGTCATTCGAGCTTAATATTTACCTAATTTAATACTTTTTTTCATTGTATCTTACCTTATTTGATTCTTTTATTATATTTTTTCTTATTCAATATTTTTCTTTAATTCTCCTAATATAAAAATATAAATAAGTCATATATAATTAGTAGATAAGACCCAAATTAGTTATTTTAGTTAAAAGACAAACTACATATGAAATAATTTTAATTACAAAAAATTTTTATTATGAAAATAATTAAATAGGTTTATTGATAATAGAATTTAAAATAACTTTATTTTTGGAGTTTCAAATATTCTATATAAGTAAAATACGAGTTATTTATAATAATCTTAGTATGTAACTAAGTATTAGTAATGTATTTAATCTAAATATAAAAATATTAAATTGTATATTAATAATTAATAAATATTTATTAGACATCAGTGCAATGCGACACGTGTTGAGAGTATGATATATTTTGAATATCTCAAAGTATGTAACTAATAATTATTAACAAATTTATTCTAAATATTAATATATAAATAATTTAATAATAATAATAATAATTAAATAAATATTAGACACAGGTTTAGAATGTGAAACCTTTTGAATTTATGTAAGTATGTAACTAAGATTATTAATGAATTTAATTTAAACATCAAATATAAAATTATTTAATATTTATAATAATTAATAAATAGATTAGACATGTACATGACACGAGTTGAGAATACATTATTTTAATTTCTTTATTGTAGATTTAAAATTCAGTAATTATCACAAATACTTTTTTATAATTATCTGATAAGTCCCGTGTAATACACTGGTGTTAAACAAGAGTATATATTAATGCAAAGTTCTCATAATCTATGTGTCTGGTTCGTATGCTTCGCTTGAAAAAAAATATCTGGTGTTTCAGTTGCTTATGTGTCATCCGAGCCTAATATACCTAATTTAATATTTTCTTTTTGTTATATTTAGCCTAACTTAATAGTTTTATTTTATTATATTTTGTCTAATTCAATAATTTTCTTTTATACTCTTAATATAAAAATATAAATAAGTCATATATAATTAGTAGAAAAAAATTAAAAATAATTATTTTAATTAAAAGACAAATTACATATGAAATAATTTTAATTAAAAAAATTTATTTATGAAAATAATTAAATAAATTATATTTATAATAAAAGTTGAAATAATTTATTTTTAATATTTTAAATATTATGTATAAGTAAATTATTATATATGCAATAATTAGAGTATGTAACTATATATTAGTAATGAACTCAATCTAAATATAAAAAATTATATAATAGTAATTAATTAATATTTATTAGACAATGGTACAACGCGAGAAGGCTTGAGAGTATGATACATTTTGAATTTTTTAAAGTATATAACTATAATTATTAAGAAAATTAATCTAAACATAAAAATATAAAATGAGTTAATAATAATTAATTAATATAAATTTGAGACAGGTTGAAAATGTATCATCTTTTCAATTTTACAAGTATGTAAATATGATTATTAACAAATTTAATCTAACATTAAAATATAATATTAAATCATAATTATAATAATTAATAAATTGAACAAGTCACGAGTTGAGAACACATCCTTTCAATTTATTTATTTAAAATTTTGTAATTTTCAAAAATATTTTTTATATTTAATTTTTTTTATAAATCCGGTGTAATACACGGGTGTTAATATATAATATATATATATATATATATATATATATATATATATATATATATATAAAATTATATATTTATAATAATTATATATATAATTTATAATTTAATTAACATATCTAACACCACCCTTCTATCGCTAAAAATGCTGAAGAATAGTATCCGTATGCCCGTACGCAAACATCTTTTTTTTTAGTTTACAATGAAATATAAAATCACCATTATCGTAATGAGTGCGGGTATGATTATCACTTATGTATATAAATAAATGATAATATAACTAGAGGTTTTAATTATTTCGTAATGCTTTGCTTTTCGTATCTTGTGTGTATTGCTCAAACGATCATTTGGGTTAAAGTTATTTTCATCGCAGAGTGAATTTTATTATTTATACCTCTTATTTAAATAATTATATATATGTGCGTGTTGTTCACAAAACCAAACAACTAACTTTATTAAGGTAAGGCAACACTTGCAAATCAAATAAAAAAAATTATAAGCGCAGTTATAATATGAAAAATTAATTTATAATAATAAATAATTTTCCTAAAGACTATATACATAAAGTAAGTAAAAAATAAAATAATAATAAATGGATATTTCCTAAACGTTATATATGTTGGAAGAAAGAAAGAATCAATTAAGATATAATTAGAGACCAATCACACAAACAAAAATCAGTCAAAATTCTCTTTCTTTCCGGCTTACCTTTATAATAGAACTATATCGCTACGAATTGGCCGAGCCTTCCGTGGAACCTTAGAGCCTAAGAGAAGTTCGAGGGCAGGGACTGTAAAGGATCTCAAAGGCAGGCTGGTTTTTTAGACTGATTTATATTTATGTAATTGTATACTAGTCGATTACTAAAAGAAGAACTAGGGGCTACATTAACTCAATTAACTCGTAACTCATTCGCTCAAATCTAGAGCTCAGTTTACGAATTATTGTATTTCCTTGTACGAATCCTACTTGACCCTATACAAAAGAGTCTGTAATTATTTGTAAAACATACAAAAATGAATTCAATTTACTTTACAATGATATACATGTTTAACATGGTATCAGAGCAATTTAGAACACACTCTTTTTCTAAAGAAACAAGGTAAACTGATTACATGTTTGATTATTTATGTAGACGATATTATTATAACAGGTGACGACTCTGAAGAGATCAAGAAGTTGAAAGAGAATCTATTTAAAGAGTTTGAGATGAAGGATTTGGGGAATTTAAAGTATTTCCTCGAGATCGAAGTACTCAGATCAAAAGGGGGAATTTTCATCAACCAGAAGAAGTACACTCTAGATCTTCTAGTTGAGACAGGAATGCTAGATTGCAAACCAGCTGATACGCCCATCGCTGTGAATCATGGGCTACGAAATGTGGAGGGGACAAAACTAGCAGATCGAGGGAGATATCAACGACTTTTAGGGAAACTAATTTATCTTTCTCATACCCGACTAGATATTGTCTACGTTGTTGGTATTGTAAGTCAGTTTATGCACCGACCTCAAACTGATCACTTAGAGGCTGCACTAAGAATTATAAGCTATCTAAAAGGAACCTTTGTATATGGACTGTTGTTTAAGAAAACTGGACATCTGGAGATACAAGCCTACACAGATGCAGATTGGGCTGGAAATCCAATAGACAGAAGATCTACAGCTGGATACTTTACATTTGTTGGAGGCAACCTTGTCTCCTGGAGAAGCAAAAAACAAAAGGTAGTGGCCCTCTCAAGTGCTGAAGCAGAGTTTAAATGAATCAAAAGTGATTTAACTGAGGTTCTTTGGTTAAGAAAACTATTGATAGAATTAAATCTCCATTCAGCTAAAACATGCCAAATGTTTTGTGACAACAAAGCAACCATCAGTATCTCACAAAATCCAGTGCAACATGACAGAACGAAACATGTCGAGGTGGATATACACTTTATCAAAGAAAAGATCGAGGGTGGAATCGTGGCGCTACCATTTGTGCGATCAGAAGATCAGCTCGCTGACATCTTGACCAAGGCCATAAATTCCAAAGGTTTTGCAGAAGTTTTTGGCAAGTTGAGTATCGGTGATCCCGCCACTTAACTTGAGGGGGAGTGTTGGAAGAAAGAAAGAATCAATTAAGATAAAATTAGGGATCAATCACACAAATAAGAATCAGTCAAGATCCTTTAAAATAGTTTAGGAATTATTCTATTTCCTTGTACGAATCCTCCTTGACCCTATATAAAGGAGTCTGTAATTATTTGTAAAACATACAAAAATGAATACAATTTACTTTACAATGATATACCATGTTTTAACAATATACATAAAATAAGAAAATAATATTAAAAATATTACAAAAAATTGCAATAATAAATAAAACCTTTTCTAAATCTATATACATAAACATTAATAAGAAAACAACAACAAAAAAAGGTTTTTCTTTTTTCCTTTTTTCTTTTTGTGAAGATTATTCACATCAAATTGTAGAAAATATGTGAGTTCATAAAAATGATTTTCACAATAGAGAAGGATTTTTAAAAAAATGTGAATCAAATAATTAGAAAAAGCTAAGATATTTTATAGTATTCCCAATTAGAGTTTATTAGGCTTAATTAACAGTTGATTCACAGTCTTTATCAAACAACATGCATGAACTTATTTGGTATGAATAAGCTATAAACCATCCAATCAACTCAGCAAAGCCTTCTATGTCTATTGGATTGCTTTAGAAAATAATAATAATAATAAAAATAATAATAAGTCGTTGCACTGATAACAAAGAGAGAAAAAAGTATGCACGACATACGTTACTCTTACGCAAGTTGGAGCCTCGGAGGCATGCTAATTTTGGACTTTGACGTAAATAACGGTAATCAGGGCAACATAATCAAATAACCCAACTAAATCAATCGAAATTTCTTTCAAAAGCAACCAATTTTTTTTTTTTTTTTTATTAAAACAATACATTTGGTACTTTATGCATGCCATGTTATAATAGGACGCCTAAAGCGTAGGTCTAAACTAATAATGTACGAGCACCATGTGTTATGTTAACCACTGGATGAACATTTTATCATGCATCAAAGTAGAAATGGTACAATACCATATATAATTATCTTAATGAAATAATTAATTATTCATTCATTAAGACGGATTCAGATTCTTTTTTCTTTTCGCTTTCATATTTTACTCTTTTTTTTTTCCTTCTAAAAACAATGATAAGGGTTAGATAATAGATCTCAATCTAAATTTACGGTGGGTTAAATACCCCATAATATTAATAAAAAAACATAAATAAAATACTTAGTATAATTTTTATTATATATTTAGGGTTTATATGTAAATAAGTAAGTATAATAAGGATAAAATGGTAAATCTATCAAAATTCGATTAAGCTTGCGAGTCTATCGAGTCGAGTATCATTGAACTCAGCCGAGCATAATAAGAACGTACATTTATGTAGCTTTAACACGTGGTATATTAGATGTACAACTAACTAACTCACTCTCAATTAGTGTGATTATACCTTTCCTCTCCTTTTCTTTAGTGTGAAGAAAGTGGTGCCCCCATGGGGATGGCGTCCTCAAAAAGACAAGTTAGGACAATTTAAAAGAACCTATAAGAAGAAGAAGATGAAGATGATGAGGCGACCACAAGTCATTCAACACGAACGACTACTAATTATAAGACCTTAAGTTACATATGTGGCAAAGGCAAGACAAGGCACCCAACTCCAAACCCTCTCACCTAATTAATTAAACTACAAAACCAAACAAGCAAAGAAAAGAATTCATCATTGCCCCAAACACACACCCTATATATCCCTCTTCCCTACGTCCATTTCATTTCCCCCTTTCCCCATTTATCAATTTCCTTGATATTTTAATTATTATTATCATTATTTATTTTTTTAAAGTTTTAACTCTCCCTCAAGAACGGTATAATTATGGGAACCCTTCTTACCAAGGTTTTCATGTTACATATTCTTCTCCTATACTCTCTATCTTTATCAGGTAATTTCACATGATTAATTTCTTCCTTGTTCTATGTTCTTAATTATAAATTTTTTTAAAATTAATTTGTAATTTTTTTTTTCAAGAAGTCGAATCGTTGGGGATTAACTACGGTCAAGTCGCAAACAATCTCCCGCCCCCGGAGCGGGTAATCGAGCTCCTACGATCACTCAAGCTCACGAAAGCCCGAATCTACGACACGAACCCTCAGATCCTGACGGCATTCGCCAGCTCCGGGATCGAGCTCATCGTTACGGTCGAGAACGAAATGCTCGCCACGTTGATGGACCCGAACCAAGCCCTCCAATGGGTCTCCACCCGCATCAAACCCTACTACCCGGCGACACGGATCACCGGGATCGCCGTCGGGAACGAGGTCTTCACGGGCGACGACACGGCCACCCTCATAACCTACCTCGTCCCGGCCATGGTGAGCATCCACGCCGCCCTCGGGCGGCTAGGATTGAGCCAGTACATCCAGGTGTCGACGCCGAGCTCTCTAGCCGTGCTCCAGGAGTCGTACCCGCCGTCGGCGGGCTCCTTCAGGCCCGAGCTCGGCCCGATAATGTCGCAGTACCTGCATTTCCTGGCGGCGACAAAGGCGCCGTTCTGGATCAACGCGTACCCGTATTTCGCGTACAAGGACAGCCCGAATAAGATCCCGTTGGACTACGTGCTCTTCAACCCGAACGCGGGCATGGTGGACCCCAACACCAAGCTGCATTACGACAACATGCTGTACGCTCAGGCGGACGCGGTTGTCTTCGCCATGGCGAGAATGGGATACGGGGGCCTGGAGGTTAGGGTTTCGGAGACGGGCTGGCCGTCGAGCGGCGACACGAACGAGGTGGGGGCCACCTTGGAGAATGCGGCGGTTTACAACCGGAATCTGATGAGGAGGCAGCTGCAGAATGAAGGGACGCCGCTGAGGCCCGGCATGAGGCTGGAGATCTACGTGTTCGCCTTGTTCAACGAGGACATGAAGCCCGGCCCGACATCGGAGAGGAATTACGGGCTTTTTCGGCCCGACGGGACGATGGCTTACAATGTCGGGCTCTCTGCATTGTCGAGCACTCCATCGTCGTCATCATCAACTTCCACGGCGTCTATTTCCTTAACTTCCGATGCCAGTACACAGGTAAAAAAACATAGGTTTTTATTTATTTATTTATTTATTCATACATATATATATATATTTAATTAATTAGGCCACACGTGACAAATTAAAATGTCACGAATATTACTAATGCATATATATTAACAGCTTTTCTTTTTTCTTTTTTTTTTTATATAGTTTTATTTATTGCACTAGTCAAAATGATGTATACGTACATGGAATATTTTATTCTTATGCTATTTTTTTTTTCCATTTTTTTTGGAACTTATTATTATTAAGCAGGTTAAACAAAGTGGATATTCAAGAATCGTGTATTCAATATTTCTATATTTGCTGGCCTTCCAAGTTTTTATGAGAAGACAATGCTAAACCATAAGGAGTACGCGTGTAAATATCTCATTTTGCAGAAGGAATATTAATTTGGGACTGCAATTATAAATTTTTGGCATTTTAGAGATATTTAACTCCAAGAATATTTATTATTCAAAATATCAGAAATTGAAAGATTCTTTAGTTCTCGTGTCATGCCATAATTAATTGTTCCAAGTACATTTCTTCAATTTATTTGAAGTCGATCTCCACCATTGATTTGTCCCGGATCAACAAAAAAGCGCCTTTTGATCGCAGGAATGGACGGCTGATAATGATTATGATGATGTGCCATTCAAGAAAATTATTATTTCCACATTGATCAAAGCAAGATTCTTCGGCCACCAATCAAATATTTTAGATTTTCTAATTAGTGGATTAGATCATCACTACTTTACTAGAAATTGTAGCAGGATCTATTTTATTCTCCCATGTACAGAATATTTAAGTAATTATAAAAGTCATTTTATTACTTTATTTCTGCCTTTCGATTCAAATTAAATTAATTTTAATTTTCCAAATTATTATATATATATATTTTCTGTTGGTTTTTTTATTTGATCTTATTTAATATACATTGACATCAATTAAATTATATTGAGAAAAATAATTTTTTAATATTGTAACTATATTAATTAATTTTTTGTAATTTGGGAGAAATTTATTAATTTGAAATGAGATTATTATATTCAGGTAACAAATCTTGCTTGGGTTGCAAATAAAGGTGTCCACTTTTAGACGTGGATTCCACAACTGTTGGTGCATATATATTGCACAATTGTATTTTTAATACACTGATATATATGTATAAACATAAATAAAGTTTAGGATAACAAATTAAAGATAATCTTAGCTTAACAACCAAAGGTTAAGCTTTGATTTGTTCTTTAGCTCTTTTCTTTTTATCTTTATGTTTCTTTTATTTCTTTCCCCGCCCACAATGGGCGGCCAGCTTTCCCAATCTAATGTTTCATTTTCTATTTTATATGATATTTAAATATTTAAATACATTAGGTGAATGTCATCATTATATACAAAATTTAAAAAAATGCTATTGCACATATAGTATTCGTCTAATGACGTTGAAATATTTGATAGAATAAAGGGTGGAACAAGGTGCGAAAAGAACTTTTCGCCCCAAAATGGCAATTGTTCGTAAAATATTTCAAAAAAAAAATATTATTCAGACATTCTTTTCTTCTTTTCTTTTCATCGAATGGACTTTTGAAATTGAGTAATGTTACGTATTAATTAGTTGCAAATGCTTTTTAATGCTTTGTGCTTATTCAACACAAGTTCAGAAAATGAAATAAGTTTACAAATTAATTAACACTTCTTAAAAAAAGAACTTATCCTGATAGTCATTTTTATTTTTATTTTTCTAAATGATCTTATATGCCCGATTGGTTCTCAAATATATTATCATTATGAAAAAAATTACAGTGTCTTTAAGACCATATTCCCTTCAACTCCTGCATTTACGATCATAGATCTTTTAATATAAAAAGCATAAAATTGATCTAATGGTCCCTATTAAATCTTACTAATTGAAGAAGGTTGCCATGAAGGCACCGTAAAAGTTCTCTATCATTATATAATCATTAATCATATCACATGTAAAGTACTATTCACTTTGTTTATGAATAAGATACGAAGTTTATTAAAAAGAAGAAGAGAGTGCAAAAAAATGCTGATTCCAAGCCGACCAGCTAAATTTTAAGCACATAATTGAAAATTTGTAACGAACTTTATCTGAAATTATCTTAATTGTGTTGGCATTGTCTTCCAAATCGGTAAATACTTTGTAGTAGAAATTATTTAGTCATCCTTCAATAAAAAATTAAATGACACAATACCAATGGTGTACCCAAACAACAAGTATTAGATTGGCCTTTGTCTATATCACTCCACGCTTAATTGAAGCATATTTAAGAGCAATCGAGTCAGTTGTGTCTCAAGCAAGGCTGTTTGCTTCGTGACCGTCGTGAGCAAAGTGGCTACGAGATCATAAAACACAATCAAAAGTGCTGTTCACTTTCTTTAATTAATTTTGTCATACATAAAATCCTTATATGTTCAACCTACATATCAAATCGATCACATTTTCAATATCTGAATTCCAAAAATATTTAGATTCAACACACACTCAGATTCCTGTCGGCACATATGATTGAGGTCAGCTATAATGGAGCACATGAAGACCAATAACTAACACTAACAGAAACGACACATTTGTGTTTATTTTATGCGAGCTTTAATTTATAGCATAGTGGATTTATATAGCAAGTGTGACGTGGGTTTTGTTCTCTTTATTCTCATCACCAAAATACAAAAACATGAATAGTGTTGTGTGTACATTTTGTGTTGTAGCTCGTCGTTTGGGCAGCTTTTCTTATTCACATAAAGTAACATGGTACGGTGGTGAGATCAAAATAGGGACCCCATTTACACGTATATATGCATGTGCAAGTGTACAAAGGGTAACACACATGCAGCCCAAAGTTGGAGACTTAACCCTATCACCTTCACTTTATAAGTCATATATACCACATTAAAATCTATTTATTTAAATTAAATGTCTGTACTTCGAATTCTCACTTATAATAAAATTAATTTTTGTGAAGAACAATTCCTAGTGAAAGTTCATCAAACTAGTCTGATTTACAGATTATTATGTCAAACTCGATAATTTAGTTGTTTGTTCTCACAATTTAGTCAAATAATTTCTAGAAAAAAGTTATACGCGATAATCACTCCTACAATGAAAAATAAATAAATAAATAATAATAAAAAACCATTCTAGAAAAAAGTAATCTTGTCCACTATTTAGTTTGTTGCCGACCATTGGAGAGTAGCTAATCAGAGAATGGATAAATGGGTTAAAGGGGCTCCCACACGTTGTTTACCGGTTAATAATTAGATTAGACTAACTAAACTTTTCATAATTGCCCTTTAATTCGCATGATTTAAGGAAAGGTTATGGTTTAAAGCCGTTTGTTTATACAATTGTAGTATAGTAGTTTTACATGCAGCCTCTAGACAGACTGCTTTTTTGCTATAAAACGCTAAAAGTCAATTTCAGCACTGATTTTGACTTTTTTGCTTTTGACTGAAACTCACCCACATGAATTTGCTTATAGAATTACGTAAGAGATAGCTCTGATATTTTACATAATGCACTTCAGTATATGAAACAATATAAAATAAATAGAAAAATAATTGTTTTTTAAGCTTTCATATTCTGCTATACATATGCTATTGTTGTTTAGATGCATTCAGATGGCCAAACTCGTTTACGATATTCGCCCAACGCCCATAGCGGGAAAATATTCCTGTATTGCGCGTAATGCAACATACAGTTTTTCATGTACACTCCAGTAATTTCCTGTGTTTATGTTTATTTTTTGTCAGATGAAGTTTATATATGAAAATTTCAAAAAAAAAATAATAATAATAATTGAAAAAAATGATTAATACCTGTTGTGGAAAATCTCCATCGTCCATTTGTGCATTAATCAACAGCTTTGCTGCTTTATGCAGAGGCGTTGGATCCCTCTCCGTCTGCGGTTAATCGGAAAAACAAAAATTTGAGTTATTGTTAAGTAATCATCAAATATTCACTTAAAAAATAAATAAACGAAACAAAAATACTAAAAACACTTGGGATACTAGTCTATCATAATATATTACATTGCATCCCAAAAATTTTAAAATCTTATTCATTACACCCTTAACTTTATATATTTGCAAAAAGACCCCTAAATTTTCATATATTTGCCAAAAGACCCGTCAAATTCTAACCTGTCCACCATACAAAAGACCAAGCATTGCCCATGATGTTTGTACCAAATTTGTCCTGTTTCCTTCCAATGGTGTGTATCTCTGTCGCAACATCATCGAATTTCAATTAAGGGCATTTTCGTAATTTACCTTAAACTCTTATTTATTTATTTTATTTTATTTTATTTTTTCACTTACCATGCTTGGGCAGGACTCAAGGCTTTCACCCCATCCACCTTCTTCATTCTGTGTCGACAAGAAAAAATCGACACCTTTACGAACCGCCGAGCTGTTACGATACGTTTTACCGGCCGCAGCTAATCCTCCTAGCACGAAGAATGTGCCGTACAGGAAACAAATCCCCCAGTACCCATACCTGCACCGAGTACGTAAAAATAAAATTATTAATTGGAATTATATAACTTTTTCTTAAAATTTGTCACGATAAACCCTAATTACCATGAACCATCGGCCCATTGTTTCTCTTCGAGGAAACGTAATGCCATCGATACGGACATTTCTATTTCCTTCTCGCGGTGACCTGGATGCATACGCTTGAACGATAGTAGGGCCGGGATAATCGAAGCTGTGCACTCCACGTGCCTAATTAATGACATAAGCAACAAATTATCAATATTTAATTAATAATGATAATAATTATTTTATCAAATGCTAGTTAATAAACAAGTAAATGAATGCTAAGATCTTACTCTTGCTCAACCACTATGTCTGCAAAGAGTTCTGAGGGGTTCAAAACCTGTGATTAAAAAAAAAGAAATTAAAATTAAAATTAATACATAATGACACGTGTCAAGATTATGTAACAAAATTTTTACCTGTAAATATGGTTGTGGGATTGGGGGTTCCCAGATGGCAAACCCACCACTCAGGGGACTCTGTAAACATAATAATAATAATAATAATAATATAATGCACATTAATTTTAAAACCATCTAATAAAAATTATTAGAATTAATTAAGTGCCTAATTTCATACTTGCAAATAAAGAAGCACATTGACAGCCTCGTACAAGCGCTCGACGTCGGGCTTTTCTCCCGATATTTCAGTCGGCATTTGTGACAACAAAAGCAGGCACTGTAACAATCATATTTATCACATAAAAATTTAAAAAAAAAAAAACAAAAAAAAAACGTGTTTCCGGAAATAACAACAATTAATATAAGTAATTAAGTACCTTAAGCGCTTCGGCTGTGCAATCAGATACAACCCAGCCCTGATCTTGATCAGAGAAAGTCCACGCGCCTTTAGTAAAATGACGGTACATGCCCTTGAAGTCGCCAGCTGGATTTTCCTTTATCTGCAATATATAATTCATATTTCGAGTTCAGATGAATGTAATATCATAACAAACACGGCCCGATATCGATTTTTTTTTTCTTTCCGGATTTTAGAAATGAACCTGAGATTCTTTTATGTAGAAATGAGCCTTTTTAAGACAATCTCCATATTCCTCAACCATTCCAGTTGCAATAACTGCTTGTGTTGCAAGTGTACTATCCCATAGTTGACTTCCAAAACTCTAAAATTAAATAATAAAAAAAAAAAAAGAGGTTATATTTTAAAATATAATTAGGCCAAATATCAAGAATAATTTGAAATAATTAATACCTGCATTTTCATGCCATCCTCTGCGAGCCACAGATAATCAGGGACCCTGGCTAGGTGATGTTTAAATTCGTCGCCGTTGGGATCGTGGGCCCACCAGCACATCATCTGCAGACTCTGTATTATAACAAATGTACTATGTTATATTATCAACAACCTTTATTAATTAATTAATTGATTGTGTAATAACAAGATTAGTAATTTCCAAACGTATACTTTTTCAACACATCCGATGGTAATGTATCTGCTCTCTTCAGCTCCATAGCGCATGTAATTGATTGCTTTATCCATAGCTTTTTGCCTAATCTTGTTCAATGGCCAGCGCCTCATAACTGGCTCAGTGAGATAATTGAGTGTATCCCAAAGCAAATCTTGTACGGAGGTGTGAGGATAGTAAAGATCATCCTGCGTTGAAATTAGTAAGTAGGGATTTTGACTAACATTTGGGGATTTTGACTAAAAGGTTGAAAAACAAGCTGATGTGGTACTTTTACCCAAAAAAATTATATTTATATATACAATTAATAAAGAATTGAATGGTAGAATTGAGACACTATTAATCCACTAATCCATAGTATATAATTTTAATATATCATTACATAATTGATATATATAGTCACAAACAACTTAAATTCTAAAATCATAATAAGAAAAATAAATCTAAACCCTAAAATAGAAAACTAAACACCTAAACCTAAATTTTGTCATCAATCATTACATATAACTTAAACCCTAAATTTAAAATCTTAAACTACTCCCTCCGTTTCAAATAAGTGTCGTTTTAGAATTTTTTGCCACTTTATTCCAATTTTATCTCCTCTCATTTTAAGAAATATAAATAAGTTTATGGTAATAGAATAACTAAAGAGAAAAAATGGAAGTAATTATATGGGAATATTATTAATTGATTGAGGATGTATTAGTCAAATATTATGTTCCTTAATTTTGAACAAAAACTCTAAAACGACACTTATTAAGAAACGGAGAGAGTATAAAATAAACAACAAACCCTAAAATAGAACTATAAACCTAAATCCTGATTTTTCTTATATATCATCACATATAATTGATACATATCATCATATGTAACTCACATATATCATCATATAACTGGTAAATTGATAGATGTAACCGGGTAATAAATTGTTGTAGGATTCAACATTAATTATATTTCAAGAGAATTAACTTTTAATTAATAATAATGATTAATTTTGTATTAACTACTTAAGCATATAATTGAAAACAAATTTAAAAAAAAAGTTACAATCAAGATCTTCTTAAGCATATATATGTAAAATGTAAACCGAAGCAAGTACATGGGTTGATGTAATTTTGAATATTGTTGGGATTTTCTTGTAATTACTTTAAATTCAGGGGTGGTTTCGTAATTACCCCCGTTTTCTGGGTGTAAATTTGAGATTTTCACGTTAGGACTAGGAACACCCACCTTACAACAATCATGGCGTGCCTTATTCCAATCTATTTGATCATAGGGTTTGACGTGAATTTCTTGCCTGAGAGATAAAACCAGGTCCGTGATTGGTCCATGGTATTTTTTACCATAAAGGTACGACATGGGCATGTAAGTTGTCCGACAGTAACACCACATTTTTGCTGCATTTACACGTCAAAATGTTTTTTTTACCGAAATAAAAGAAATAGTAAATTTAAAATATTTTTTGAACTCATTAATTTACCTGGATGATAAGGAAATAATGAAGGGAATAACCAGAATTCTGGAGGAAGTGGGTTGCACCCATCCCAATCATACACTCCAAGGACCTGATCCAGTAAAAACAACTAATTACCTAAAAAAAATATTCTTACAGTGGTTAAAAAAAAAGAGAGTAAAAGTAATAATTACCGATAAATATGTTTTACCCCATGAGGGGATCCCAGTGGCTCCGCCATGATCTAGGATCCACTTGCGGGCCCTTGAAACGGCACCGTTTCCATCATCGGGCCCCTCTCCCATCAGACGTAAAGTGACGTAACTAAGCGCTGACCCTATCATCGTACTGTGTCCTTCTATGTAAAATCCCCACCCACCATCCTCATTCTGGTTACACACTCAAGAGTTGAATTAATCATATATCACACGTGCTTTATTATTTATTATTATATATGTATATTATTAAAGAATAATTAATGAACTGTGTAACGAAAAAAGCACCTGATGGTTGTAGATGTAGCGGATCATTTCTTTTTTGTGTTCCGTTGTCAAAATCGTGTTGATTGCTCCACTTATGTACAAGGCAATAATCTGACCACCACATGTAATGTTTGTAAATAATTTTGAAAAAAAAAGAATATTACTTGAGTTACAAGACTCTTGGTATTTAAAGTCGTGAAACACTTGTGACAAGTTAAATTGGTGAGTTATGGCTTTTTAGATAATTTGATCTGAATTTTTGAATCCTAGTATGATTCGTTAATTTTTGTACTATTATATATTATAGCTTTTTACTTAATGTATTTGTTAATTAAAATATTGTTCAAACTCATTCGATTTTGTGTACAAAATTACAACAATTACAATTTGGAAGTCAGATTGTAAATTATGACAATTTATCCAAATAATTATTTATATGGTAAATTATGAAAACATAATAATTTTGATGGCAAAAAATAATTAACAAATGCACAAACAAAGGACGGACGCGAGATTTTTAGGGTTTTTAGGGAGATGGGGTGAAGTAGGGAGGTTTAAGTAAAAAAAAAATGTACGGGATTCGGGGGCTACCGTTCCCGATAACTTTTTTTTTCGAATTTACTAAATATTAACTTGAAAATAATAAAAAAAATATTTTTTTACCTTATTTTTATATTTCTTGTAAAAGAAAATCTCATTTACTATAAATGAATATGGTTGAAACAATGAGAAATAAATAAATTTTAAGTCATAATAATAATTTGATTGCAAAAGATTCAATTGAAAATTAGTAAATTATCTTTACGAGAAACTCATCATGTATATATATAACATTATAAAAAACATATAGAAGGTAAAAAATAATTTATTGGGGGTGACAAAATATAATTATTTCGTATTTATACATATAAAATATTAATTAACTAATTATCCCAAAGTAACGATAGATAGAAAGTAAGGAGGGTGATGCCCCCATCGGGCCTCCTTGGTCCGTCAACATCTTTCACTCATTTTCTTTTCTGATTAAAAAAAAAAAAAAAAAAAACTCATACCAATGGTGGAGTAAAAAACATGGGCCCTGCATTTTCAGCAGGCCAATGTCCGTCACTCGCTTGGACGGCCCGATTTAGCCTTAGAGCTTTCTTCACAGCTACAGTCACTGTTTCGTAGGTCACTTCTTCGTTTTCTCCAACTCTAATTGGTGGTGTACCCAACAGATCTATTCCACTTCCCTTTTTCAGCTGAGAAAAATAATAATAAATTATAAAATTAAATTGGGACGACGCCTACCATGTCAAGTATGACATTTCAAAGTCTATAATATTTTTATATTATTAAACTAGTTTAACGGGATTTATCAAAAGATAGAATTGTTATTATTAAATAATACTAAATTTTTAGATTTAAATTAAGTTTATTAATAATTCTATTTATATATTTAAAAAAATTCAAAAAATAATGCATTCTCATCTCGAGTTTAATATTTATTTATTAAATAAATTTTAATTTAGTGTTTACATAAAATTCGTTAATAATTATTAATTACATACTAAAATAAATATCAAAAGATATTATACTCTGACTCGTGTCACATTCTACCGGTGTTTAATTAATATTTATTACTTAGTATTATTTAATATTATATTTTTATATTTAGTTTGAATTTATTACTAATATTTAGTTACATAGTTAAATTATTGTAAATAATTCATAATTTACTTATATTAAATATTTAAGATTTTAAAAATAAATTTACTTTAACCTTTACTATAAACATAATTTATTTAATTATTTTTATTATTATTATTTTGTTTTTCTGTAATTAACATCATTTCATATGTAATTTACCTTTTAATTAAGATAAGTACTTTTGTTTTCTAATTCTATATGACTTATTTATATATTTAAATTAAGAGAATAAAATAAAAAATTAAATTAAATAAAAGAAGAATATTGAATCAGGCAAAATATAAAAATAAAACTAAATTATACAAAAAATAATAAAATAAAAATATTATTTTAGGTAGATTATATTAGACTAGAATGACACATAAGCCACCGAATGACAAAATTTATTTATTTGTCAAATGAAAGTATGAAAAACAGACACATAGGTTATAAGAATTCTGCATTAATATATATAGAGGAGATTTATAATTTTCTTACAAATAAATTTAGAAACCATTCTCTATATCTAATATTTAGAAAAATTAACATAAATAAAATTTGTTCACTTTAATTATTGCGCATTTCCCGACTTCGTCTAGTAATACCTGCATTCTCATGAACAAATCACCGCATGAATGAAATCCCTTCTTCCTATTCTCACTGAATTCTTCGCGAGCTTTCTGAAAAGCTTCGCGCTCTTCAGGAGTTCCAGCATTTGAATCGTACTCCCAAATTTGTCTGCCTACAAAGTTATTCGTGCTGTATAAATACGGGCCATGGCCCTCGGCTATCTTGAGCTTCCACATCTTTTCACTCCTGCAATTTTATTTAATTTTTTTTTTTTTGCAAATTATAATTAATTAGTATTTACTATTAGGATATAAAACTTAGGGCAAACAAATAAAATTAATATTTCGAGGGGTCTTGTACTTGTACGTATTGTTAGGTAGCAGCGCAGGCCACATCAATGGGCACACAAGAAAGGACAGAACATGTATGTACAAAATCTAAGTTAGATATGAGAGAATTATTTTGTTAGGAATTAATTATACTTAGTTTATTCCAACGTTCTACAAACGTGTGGGACAATAATATAGTGGGGTTGTTATATGTAAATGTGTACCCCAAATATATATGCACACGTGTGAATAGTAATACTGAATTCGAAAATACAAAATAAGTGTGAGGTTGACGAAAAAAAGGAAGGTAAGTAAACTAAAGTAAGCTGGCGCTTTGGTGACAAAAATCAGACGTAATTTGACTTTAAAATATAAAAATTAAATAAACGTACATATTTAAATTATTAATACTCATATTAATTTTTATTTATTTTATTAAAAGAATGTTAGTATTATAAACCCAGTTCTTATTGTTTATGTATTTCTTAATTTATCAATGTTAGCATTGTACATTTATTATTGATATTATTAAATAATAAACAAAAATAACAATTGCATGGTACTAAAATAAGTTTAAATACTCAAGTACTAATTAATAACATGATAAAAGAAAAAAAAATTTAAAAAAAAATTATATAACAATATAGTTTTTCGTAAAAAATTAAAAAAATTAAAATAAGAATAAAATCAAGAAATTATACGAGTTTATTGATAAGCTTGTAATGATAGTATATGAGATAAATTCATTTGAAATAAATTCATTCAATCAAACAAGACTTGTCAATGAATTTATAATACTTATTTATTTTCATTATCGCTTATCAAGTAAAGCTAATTAATGACCATAACAGAAGATAACATGATAAACGCAAGATTATAGAATTGTTATGCGCTAATGGATAGCTAGCGTTTGGAAAAGTACTTTAAAAAAAAAAAATCTGAATATAAAACAAAGAAAGATATAAATCGATCTTAACTGCAAGAAAAAACGAAGCTTGAGAGCCAAACGTTATAACAAGCCAAGCGAGAGCAAATAACAGACAATTTTAACCTAAGTCTTTTAAGGACTACACGTTATAGCTTTGATGATATTTAATAGTTAAAGCAAAAAGAGAAATATCAGGTTGGTCGGGAAGAAAAAAGCGTTTCATTTAAATCAAATTTCTTATTTCATAAAAAAAACAAAAAAAACATTAATATTATTATTAAGATAGAAAAAAAGTTCTGGTTTGGTTTCTAAAAACTTGCCATGGGGTTGCCTAGTCGAAATAGGGTGCATTTTATAGAACAAATATCTGATATTCGAATTTTGATATTAACACCACTTGATCGAGTTTGTCGCATATAGAGATCGACAGAGTTTGTAACCTAATAGTAACTTGTGCTACAAGATTAATCACCATCTTTTGAGTAGCAAATGTTAAACATGCATAATTAACCTCTACTACTTATAACCTAGTTAAAGTTTTTGTTGAATTCATAATAAAACAATGACTTAGAAGTTAGAATACTCAAATAGGATACACCAAAATAAATTCCAATTTGCTTCATTAAGCATTTCAATCGATCGTGTAAATGTCACGACATGATATCATTACGTGACATTTTTGATTTATTGAATTACCAATTAATGAAGATTTTTAAGAAATAGATTGTATAACTCTATTTGAAATTTGATCAATTATGTAACGATTATTACCGTTGAACATTGTAATTATCACATACCTGCAAATATTGATAGACCTAGTAGTAGAAGCAAAGCCTTATCATGAGCTTACAAAAATGGTGTGAAGAGTTAGAAAAGTCGGTTTTGGCAAAATATGGTTTTGTGATATATTTGAGCTTTAGAAAAACTACTTATATATAGATAAAGATAATCCACAATTGCTGCTGAAATCGCTCCCACGCTTTACGAATTAATCCACGAAGCTAAAAGTCCTTTCCACATTAATGCCGACCTTTTGCCCCTAAGGCTATTCACAATTATTTGTGCTTGTCGATTTCTCAATTGTGCACACATTTTTTTTATTATTATTACAACGTGTAAGAGATTGAGTTTTTGCAAAAGAATTTTTTTTTTAAATGATTTAGGTTTACTAGGAAAAAAAAATTCGTATTGGGATGCTTGAAATGTGTGTTCATTCTATTTTCGATTTCTAGTGCAAATGTGATAATTTAGAACTTGTTAATTTTTGTGTGCAGATTAAGATTATGTTTGCATTAGCTTTGAATTTTTAAATATATAATAATTTGAAAGTGATAATGGTAGTTTCCATTATTGATAATTTAATTAGAATATATAAAATATTAATAAGATTGTAGATACTGGGTTTTAATAAATGAACAATTCTCATAAACTCCAATAGAGAAACATTCTTTCTCAAATAACACATTGAAAATATTAATTTCTCATTTATTCATTCAACTGCCTATTTAATTAAAACTAATAAATTTGATTACAAGTTTACCTTTACTAGTTAATTTCATTTTATTTTTCAATTCCCTTTTTCTTTTCTTGAAATTTTATTCAAATAAAATTCATACGAATTTCATACTACCCATGTTAATTTCACATTAATCGTTGTCGCCGTATTCCGATCAAATTCTATACTACATCATTAAATTTCATACTACATCGTGAAATTCCACACTACATTATAGAATTTCATACTATATCCTGAAATTCATACTATTTCGTCAAATTTCATATTAACTCGTGAAATCTTGTACTTGTCGTTGAATTTCATACTAGTCGAATTTCATACTACTTTATAAAATTTAATACTGTTTAGTTAGATTTCATACTAATAATATTAAATTTCATACTAAAACTCTATTCAATTTCAAGTATTTAGTAGCATTGATCAGATTATGTACTACTCAACATGAAACTATATGAAAATATCGGCAAAATCTTTAAGAGAATAGTATGAAATTTGGTCATGATTATGTACTGCTCGTGTGCTTATGAAATTGTGAAAGAAAAAGTAATATCCTCACATCAGTTTCAAAGATTGTTGCCTTTTCTTTTGGGATAATATCACCATTAGACTCCTAATCGCTTCCAACATTGAAATCAATCAATAACTCACATCATGCCATAAATATATCCAACACCAAATTAGTGAATAAATAACCCACATTTCATATTCAAACTAAAAGGATGATAACCTTTATATATATATACACAATACGTATTTAATTTGTAAATGATTTACTAAATAACATGCCATAAATATCCAACACCAAATCTGTCAATAATAACTCACATTTCCATATTCAAATCTAAAAGGATGATAACCTTTATATATATACACAATACAATACGTATTTAATTTGTAAATGGTTTACTAAATAATAGTAGTTTTTGGTCAATTGGGGTAATTTTGTCATTCTAAAATATGATTTCTACTATACAAGGTATATTTCACTTAAATAGGAATTAAAAAAAAAAGTTACTGGGTTATATGGGAATCAATAGTTTTGAAGTTGTATTAAATGGAAGTTATCCCTAATAAATATATATAATCTAAAATAGTAATATTTTAATTAGATTTTTATGGTAACAATGAATTCCCCCGAAAGATGAGATGTGCTTGATAAATTGGAAATGAATGATTTAAAAAAAATTAAAATGAGAATTTTCAATATAAGATCGTAAACAAGTATGAATCTAATTTTTGTAATAGTTTAGAAAATTGTAAAAAAACATTTAAATTCGTCACCTTTGGCTTTTGTATTTTATTATTTTGAAAATTTCGAATTTTAATCTACAAACACTAGCTAGTAATTACATCTGATTCAGATAAATCAATAATTGGCACTTTCACGACTATAAATAAATAAATTCCTCAAACGCAGAATTGAACTATAAAGTTGATAACTACATTTGGAAAATGTGAGTGGCAAGTAACGTTTGTGCCTTAGTCATGATTGTCTGCTGATTATTATCATCTAATCTCTACCTTGTTTGGCCTTTATTGGGACGTCAACTTAATATTATCCCTGGAGACGAGAATAATAAACCCCAGATTTTATAGTCCATAATTAAGTGATTTTTATGTAGTATCATACATAGACTTATTTAAGTGATTAAGAAGCTATTTGCAACTACTTCATAATCACGCAAAAAGGGCCGATTGCATTTTGATGCGTGAAATTAAGTTCTTATGGTATAGGTTGGCATTAAATGTAGGTTTGAGTTCTAGTTTATTTTTCATGAACTCTTTATTTTTATTTTTTGAGATTAATCATAAATTCATAATAATGTAACCTGGTTAATAATTTTAACACATAAGTCTCATGCTCAAGTCACATCTCTCGAATTCTTTTTTCTTCGCCGGCCCGACCATTAATTAACTGGATTCCATATTGGGTAATAAAAATATTCTGTAATTAACTGATCATCAACTATTTTCATTTTATTTTGTCTAAAAAAACACAATCGATTAAAATGGTGAATGGATTAAGTCAGCGAAACATTATGGCTTGGAAAGATTTCTCAAACATTTTAGAGTCAACATTTTATGGCTGGAAAATTTTCTCAAAGTCCAGGTAGTAGTTGATGGGAGGGCTAAAAATAGCTACTTGCATTTTTTGGCATTGTGGCCACAATTTTCTTATACCCACATTTGAGGTGTACTTTTATAGGTCAAATCTTATTTCAAATTTATTATTAATTTAAAGTTTTACTAATTTTTTACAATTTTATCCAAGTTTTTTTGAAGAAACAAAATAAAATTATATTAGTAAGATAATTATGAGTAAAGAGATAAAAGAGTTTATTAAAATTATTACTAATTAATTAAGGGTGTGTATAGTTAAAATTATACGTCCTTAGTTCACATCGTAAACTCTAAAATGATACTTGATTAAAAAAATCGGAAGGTGCACCTTATTTCGGGCTGCTTGGTAGACGACCAATTAGCTCGTAAAAAAATTGAGGTTGGTAATAAGTTACAAATCATAACTCCTTCCGACCACTAATAGTTGACTGGAATTGATACTTTTTTTTTTCATTTGTATTATTTTAAATTTTACATAAATATTATTTTATGCAGACGTAAAAAATTAAAAAAAAAAAATACTCCCTCCATCCCAGAATTTGATAAGTTTGATGATTTTGGGTGTTCCAAAATAATAGTCTTCTTGCTTCATTTACTTTGTAATTTTCATTCATACTCATATCTAATTATATCAAGTCACACTACTACACTTACCTAATTTAATTTTTACAGAAATCGAATAGATAATGAATAAACAATTAATTAATTATTTGCACATAGATAAAAAAGAAAGATTTTGATTACATTACCCAACATCTTTTCAAACGGTGCGAAAACATAAGCCTATCTTTTTAGATTGATAAAATTATTTATTATTATACTTGTTTTGTTATCACACTTTTTTTTTTAAATTTTTTTTAAAGAAAATCTTTATTTATTATTATTATTTTATACTTTTCTTGCATTTTATGATATAAGTTTTATATTACTGAACTACCAATGATTAATTATCAATAATCAGTACTTATTTAATTAGTTCAACGAAGTATGCCCGATCTTGTCATTACCCATGTTGAAAAACGCATAATTTCACATTTGTTCTCACGTTGGATAACATATGATCACATTAGGTGATTTTGAAATAATTTTATATCTTTCATGGTTTCATTGACCAATCGCATCAGGTTAACTAACATCAATCCAGCCGATTGAAGAAATGTTTGCTATATTTATATACATACTTTATGTTATGTCAAATGATGATATATGGAGAAAAAAAAAAAAAAAACAATTTCTAGGCTTTATAAACTTTCTAAAACAATTTTTAAGAAATTGAAAAAAAAAAAAAAAAAAAGAAGAAGAAGAAGGAATAATTGTTACACTTTTTATTGAATGGTACTATTTTTCCTAAATTGCTTAATTTTAATAAAATGACTTGTAATGCCTCATACGTATTGAATATTAAAAAAAAAAAAAGAAAAAAAAAAAGGCATATGATTTGTCGTATAAAAGCAAGAATTGGTTGGCTAATTGATTCATATTTCAACTAAGCCATGCTGGATTACTGAATGCACTTTTCACACCGCATCAGTGTCTGGTAAGTCGGCACACACCTGCCACCTGTCCGACCCCATTTCACGAAAATTAGTCGATTAGTATGAGTTATTTCCGATGTATATCCGTAGACATATTTATGAAAGTATCTTCGATTCAATGCTAATCTTTTATCAGTACATAATTTTTAACACATGTCAATTAATTAATATAATGTTTATCCGGATCAAATGAATATTAAAAGAATGAATTTTGATTTCAAAAGTTATCTCCAATGCATAAAGTTTGCGACAATAATTTTGTGTATGTGGGCATTTATTTTTTTAATAATAAAATAAAAAATATATAAATAATGCAGATAAGTTTTGTATGTGGGCATTTATTATTTTAATAATAAAATAAAAAATATATAAATAATGCAGATAAGTTTGACCAACTAGATAAATTTAGAGTCCAGACCGATGGAGTAAAATACCAGTTCCTAGGTTTTTGCTACTTCATTCTATTTAACATTCTTTCAAACATCAGACAGTGTGATTGAAAGTGTTGAAATTATTTTTTTTCCATGTCAGCTACGCATTGGAGAATGAATTATATGTACTGCTTTTAATTTGATCAAAATTTAGGCCTTTTAACACTAATCTATGTGGATAAACATTGTATTATTTGAGTGACATCTGTTAAAAATTATCTACTTTCAAAAGCTTAGCATTGGAGATTTTCTAACAGTTAAATAAAGTCAAACTTTGTATCGACATTATTATTCGTTTAATCATAATTATTATATTAAAAGTTGGTTACAAATATTGATAAACAATTAAATGTAAATGCAAGGAAAAGGTGAGGGGTATGGTGCATTCACGACACCGTAGTCATTTCCTAAAATATAGTCATTGCTTTATTTATAAAGCATACGATTACACGTGTATATTCAAAACATAACATCAAGATTCGAGGCTTTTATATATAATAATAATAATAAATACAAAAACCTGTAAAATTCGCGATTTTGCGACCAAATATAAAGATTGTAAAATTTTATTAAAAATGATTAAGAAATTCAAAATGTAATATCAAAAGGAAAAAATATAGTTCACTTTAAATTGTGAAAATATTTTCCGTATACTACATTAACTATCTTATTAACAATGATGTCATCTTCATTTCAGCAAAGAATTTCTAATTCTTTACGGCTCTTAAAGCGACCATAGTTGAACAATGTCCTTGACAAATATAAGTCAAAGTTGGAGAGAGTTTGCCCTAACTCTTGTTTATAGTCATTGTGAAACAAACAATAAGTGTAAATTATCTCCTCTAAAATTTAAATGACACAATGTTATACGAAGGAATGTCGTGCGTGAAGTGTAAGCCTTATTGCCTTACAGATTTCTTACTTCAATAATGCGATCTCCAATTTGGGTAGCAACCAACCTCGTATCATTGCATAATCCTGAAACTTGTTCCATATTTATAAATATAACCGGAACTCCAATCTTTAATTTCAAAATATGATTAGGAATCCCTGAGCACTATATCGAATTTAGATAGTCGTTGATATATGTTTTTCGAATGGTGTTGGAACTAAGATATTCTATTTCATCTCCTCGAAGTATAGATATCACGTAATCGTTCACTGTTTCAACAATGCTATTTGTTGCTATAAGAACAACCCTTTCTTCAAATAATGAGTTATTTTTATGAAATATGAGGATAAAAGATCTCCACGATAGTGGCAATATGATCACCTAAATTTGAAGAAATATATCATCAGATATATCAATTAAAGTTTGTTAGTCAACCTCGGTATCGATCTTGCCATCACCAATTTTGAGTATCCACTCTAAGAATTTCTTGATTTCGCGTGCAACCGAAATTGACAATGACTTTCCAATAGTTAATCTCATTTATTTTTGTAAACTCTAGAATCCTATAATAATTACAATCGAGATGGGCATATACTCGTGTATTACGAGGATGTTGAGAAATATTTTATCAATTTGAATTATTGAATTAGTGATACAAACAAAATATTATTATGCACTTAGAATCCTAAAAAGATTAATTGTAAATCACATTAGATGTTTTTATTTTCAATTATGTTATTCTCTTCGCAACAATTCCAACTAGTTGCGACTCTTAACTCTCGACATAAAGATGATTTGTGTTTTTCATTTCCATTACATAAAAGCATTGAATATTTGCCCTCTTGTTATCTTAAAAGCATCATTTTCATTTTAATTTCTTTGTTTTATCTCCTATTATAACATCATTCCGTTTCAAACTAAGGGAAACATAATTATTTATCTCTTTAACATAAAACTATTTTCTATATAAAAGATGGGTTATAAAATGACTGTTATTAGAAGAAATGTAATTTAAAAATTATGAAAAAATTATTCATACACAATATTCATAGTTTAGTTACAACCTTTTTTAATCATCGCAAATCAAAAGTGTTAAACTCTTACGGTTGATAATCTTGATATAGAAAATCAAATTTGTTTATGAGTTTTAAATTATTAAACTAAACAAGTGTATTGATAACATAATTTTGTTTTAAATTATTTAAATTGAATAGAATGACTAGCACCATTTCTTAAAAATTAAAATTTAAATCTAAATAATTAATCACAATAGACGTATTTTTTTAAATGTTGAATAATACATTATTTTTTTTATTTCTAAAGATTTATTTGAACAAATTATTATATGCTTTAAAAAAATACATTTAATATTTTAATTCAAGGAAACTTTGAAAATGAAGTCCAATTCTTATTATTTGTTCAGAATATATGAAATATATTGTAATGGCAACCCCTAATACCATTCATGAATGTTTTAGTATAGAACATTTAATGTACAACCTAGATCTCAATATAAAGTAAAATGATATATAATGCTAAGAATATATGGTAATATATTAGAAAATAACTCATCAGAAAACAAATATCAGAATTTATGCCTAGTGTAACACCGTGATAAACACATGTTTTAAACAACAAATAAACAGAAACAAATTATTAAATTAATAACTTCAATATCCATAAAAAAAAGAAAAAGAAAGAATCAGTTTTATAAAGTTGAACATTTTCATTTTAGAAACTTTTGAATAGATTTTGCATTTTCTGTCACAATGGGCTAAGATACTAAATTATAAATTCTAGGGCTTCTTGTAATTAATCCAAACTTTTGAGGATTTTTTTTAATTATAGATTGAGTAAAATAGTAAATATCCCACGTGATACAACCTAAAATAAAAATGTAAGAGTTGAACCAAATGATGAGAAAGGCTCATGGAAAGAATAAATGAAGAGACGTGAGCTCCGATCTCAATTGCTGGATGAAATATCAAATCATTGTTGGTCTATAAGAATAGCTGGTCATGTGGATAGAGTCAACTTTATGGATTGAGCTCAACAAAGAGAAAGTCAAGATCGATTTGAATAATCAGTCGAGCTGCTTAAATTAAATAAATATATTATGTTGGGATTGCTATCAGTGTAAGAAAGGATTGAAATAGTTAAGGGTCTATTTAGCTAGTGTTAGGAAGGAATGAAGTATAAACCAAAATGATCGGTATATGTAAATGGCTCGGGTTATTTACCAAAGTCTAAGATGAACTAGAAGGGCAATAAGAAACTACTACCTCAATAAAAATTGAAAGCAGTTCTTGAAGGAAAGTAATTTTAAACTAAGTCATTCCAGTCTTGGCGGAGTCGAGTATGCCAAGAATTCACTATATAGACAATAACGGTTATGTATTCATTCTTTCGAGATCCAGGAGATTTTAGCTAATCAATAATATAAATATACCAAGGGAGGTAAAACTTTCATTCATCTAATTCCTACTAGTGTTTTCTCATGTTTCATTCTAACCTGAATGATACACCAAGTTTAGTCGCATCGACGGTAACTCCTGAAGGGGTGGAGGAGTACCAAGAAATGCATAAGCAACTCCTCCCTTCATGGTGAATCCAAACCCAAATATCCCTGGTGGAGGTGGAGGATCATTTGGGAACTCATTCTTACAACAGATCTCTAGTCTAACTGGAAAGGCAATGGCGGAGGCCGTGGATAAAAAACGGGTGGAGATGTTGACATTTCCCTATTTTACTATGGATTGGTTCGAGTTATAAAAACTTGTTTGTCGATATACTCTATCTAATCACAAGCATACGGTGTAGATGTACGACGAGCAAGGTCGATTTTTACAAGAACCAAGTCTTATACTAGACATATGCCAATGCCTCTACTATGACTCCGAACATATTCACTATTAATATATCAGCAGACTTCGTCATGATGTAAGCAAAGTATATCCATATAAATGACAAAAAAACGCAACTATTTGATTACTTAATTATACGGTTGATAAAATGTAACTAATCAAATAGTTAAAAAGTACATTTTCTCACGTGATTCACAGGATTTTGGAAATACACATGCATTTGTTGCACGTCTTCATAAAATTTAAAATACATATCTTTGGCATATAATTAATATAACCTTACGAACTTTTTAATTTTGTGCAGAGAGAATTTATTAAACCCCCTTAAATTTGTGATTTTTGCACTTTGTTCTATCAAAAGATTATAATTAAAAGATCAGAGGGATTAATAAGGGAGAGGACACTTCATTTAAACACCTTAAAAAGGTTTAAGAAGTGCCCTTTGACGTCAACACAATCTTGATTTTGGTCCACTCACTCAGAAAGGGACCGACCGCCCTATAAAGAGCTAAATGTCACCATGACGCATTGACAAAAACCTGATTCCCAACAAACTCGGGATAATTTTGCGAATAATTTGCAGGTCTCATTTCGAAACTATTCGAAGTTCCTTCCATTCTAACCAAGAAGATTTTTTTTCAAATTGTTAACTTGCCTCCTTCCTAACCAAGAAGATTTTTAGATTTTTTCAAATCGTTAAATTGTCTCCTCCCTTACAAAGAAGGTTTTTTCAAATCGCTAACTTGAAACATACAACTATTCCCACCCGGACTAAAATCTAAACCTCTAACACTCCTCTCCAATAGCTGATTCCTCCAGCTCATAAAACTCTTTATATCCTCGTTACACCCCAATGTCTTGGCCTATGGTTCTTTGTCCTCAAACTCGATGTACACGTTGTAACACACCAGAGGCCCCTTCTTGTTGTGCTCGTGCAAGAAGATGACCTTTTCTAAGATGACCCCTAAAGAGTCTTCGTCGTCCACACCAAAATCCCTTTGCCAGTTTATAGTGTTCTTTAGCATGTCGAAGGATCACTAGACTCTGAAATGGCGGGCCCGCAGAAACTTCACCAGGATAACATCGCTCCTACCATCTCGCAACAATAGTACACCCATACTGATATTTCTTGGGGATTCGCATTTTTGGAAGTCGAGTTCACACTTAATCAATGATAAGACTATTTGACGACTTAATTATACGATAGACAAAATGTAACTAAATGCACATTTCCGCACATGATTCATAATTTTCTTAAAACACACATTTTTTTTGCACTTGATTTATAAGATTTTTAAAATGCACATGCATTTGTTGCACGTTCATCATTATAAACTTAAAATGTGTAATTTATTCATATAATTAATAAAAAATTACAGACTTTATAATTTCATGTAGAGAAAATAAAACATTAAACCCCCTTAACTTTGGGTTTTTTTTTTTTTGCATTTTGCCCTATCAACAAATTATAATTAAAAGACCTGAGAGATTGATAAGGGAGAGGAAACTTAATTTACACATCTCAAAAAGGTTTCAACAATGCCACATAATCTTGCTTTTGGTTCGCTCACTCAGAAAGTGGCTGGCCGCTCTATACAAAGCCAAACTCTACCATGACGCGTTGACGAAAACCTACTTCACAACAAACTCAGGTTATTTTTTTGCAAATAATTCACATGGTTCGTTTTGAAGTTCCCTCCTTCATAACCAAGAAGACTATTAACTTGAAACAATATATAAATGATCTTACTCAGACTAAAATTCATACTCCTAACACGTCTCTCTAAAAACTGAATCCTCCATCTCATAAAACTCTGTCTTTTCTCCTCACCCCCAAATGTCTTGCATAAAACCTATTGCCCTTAAACTCACAATACACGTTGTGATCAACATTTTATAGCGCACTATTGTGCATTCTTGGCACATTTCACGCTGTAGCGCATACTTATTAGCATTTTGCCTAAAAAACATCGGTATTTGTTGATGTGGCTAGTATATTGCGCAACACAATGCACTTTTTATGCTATAGCTCTTTTTCCTTACGCTAAAGGTGTAAAAAATACCTAAGTTATGCCGTCTCTCAACCCAATGCAATCCAAACTTCAATTCTTCTCCTCCCCCACATTTCCCCCTCCTCTTCTAATCTTGCAATTCTTCTCGCCTTCCCCGTGCAAAAGCTAGCCTAAAAGTCCTCCTCCTCTCCCAAACTGCTCAACCCACCACTCTATGTTCTTTTTCCTTCCCCATTTGAAAAGCTACAAGCCACGTAATACTTTTTTCTCCAAAACTGTTGAGAACCTCAACTAAAGGTAATTAATTCAAATTATTTTCTTTCATTTGAACACTTTATTCTTGTCAATCATTTTTTCTTCTTTCAATTGAACGATTTGTTCTCATATGTATGTTAGTATAATGTGTTTATGTTTACTTCTTAATTCATATTGATGGACCATTCAATTTACTTGTGCAATTGCAAATTAATTAACTCCTAATTGATTTGTATGTTAATGTTCTTTTCCTTTTTTTTAATTCTTGCCATGGAGTCGGATTTACTTCTTAGTTCATACTCTCACTGTTTTACAATATAAGTCATTTTGAAAAAAAGCACACTTATTAAGAAACCTATATAAATGAGTAAATAATTAATTCTTTATTTTCGTACACTACCCACATTCCTTTTATCTTACTCTATTTTCTCATATTTGTAGTCTCTCTCCTCAAATATCTCAATTCTTAATTCACTTTGTAGTCTCTCTCCTCAAATATCTCAATTCCCAATTTACTTTTTGCCTTTTTCTTTCTCTCTCTTCTCCTAAATTTGTGTAAAAAAAAGTAAAATGACATATATTGTGAAACAAGAAATTTACTCTTAAACGACTTATATTGTGAAACAGAGGGAGTACTTGTTTACTTCTAAATTGTAAATAAAGTATCAAAGTGATATGTTTAATTATAAGGTTTAGTTAAAGTTTGATTTCTGGTTGGAGGCTTATTTAGTTTCAATGGTTGATAAGTTTTCTAAAACACCTCAAATGGTCCATACCAGACTAATTTCACTGCTTTTACTCAACAACTACTTCTTAATTTTCTAAAATAGTTATTTCTTACTTTGAATTTTTCTTGTTATAGTTGCTGACTATCTTAAAGATAAATTGTGTTTTATGATTCCTCGTGTTCCTTCATGGAACATGCCTCTAGTAATATATTTTGAAATTTGATGAACATCATTATCTGACTCCAGAACCAAACAACATAAATTAACACTTAAGGTTTAATGTATGAAATTGCAGAAGTTTGAAGGCTAATTAGATTGAAGGATTCTTTATGCCTTGTGTTGTGATTTTTATTAACTCATTTTCCTTCCCTGAGTTTCTCATTTATTCTTTTTCCACCCCAAGTAATTTGGCTGAATCCTTAGAAAGATCTCAAATTTGGAGGTTATATGGCTCAAGATACGTTAAGTTACATTTCTTATTCATAAAGATTATTTGGAAAATAGGTGTGCTATCTAAACTCGCTAAACTTGGAAGTCACATGACTATTTGATGACTTTACTATACGAAAGTTAAGACTTAACTAATAAAACAGGTAAAAAGCACATTTTCGCACATGATTCATTAATTTATTGAAGTGCAATCTTTTTGCACGTGAAACATATGCATTTGTTGCATGTTTTTTCATAAAAAATTCAAATGCACATTTTTTTGCATATAATTCAAATAACCTTATGAACTTTATAATTTCATGTAGAGAAAGAGAGTATTAAATCCCCTGAACTTTGAGTTCTTCTTTGCACTTTGTCTTATCAACAAATTATAATTAAAAAAATCCAAGGAATCAATATGGAAGAGAAAACTAATTTACATAAAACAGTGCTCATCGACGTCAGCACAATCTTGCTCTTGATCCGCTCACTCTAAAAGTGACTTATCGCCCTATACAAATCTAAATGTCACCATAACGCGTTGACGAAAACCTGCTTCGCAACGAACTCAGGATGAGTTTTGCGAATAATTTACGAGGCTCATTTCAAATTTCCTTCCTAACCAAGAAGATTTTATCAGATCACTAACTTAAAAAATATAATTGATATCACTCGAACTAAAACCCAGACAATGATACACCCCATGTTTAGTTTCTCGTGTTTATTAATTCTATACATGAAATTTGTTGTTACAATATTCATGCATGGTGAACTATGTGCACATATATATGGCTTTCATTTATGTAATCCCTCATCCATATGCATTCATGGTGAACACTGCTTGATATTCATATCCCAACCAGTACCCTTTTTTATATGCTTTCTTAATACATACATACATACATACATACATACATACATACATACATACATACATATATATATATATATATATATATATATATATATATATATATATATATATATATATATATATATATATATAAAATAAAGAGAGTGTGTGTGGTTCAAATGAGAACTAAAACTTGGAGTGAGAACCTCAAGCTCCACTACTTTCAACATTATATACTACTACACTATTTTCTTCAAAATACTGATTTTATAATTAGCATCGTGTATAATTAAAAATAGCAGTACACATGGTCTCCTTTGTTTTTGAATCCAAACATTTACTTTAAACAAAATTATTTATATGATTTTGGATAGTTATCACTTATCCGTGCCACTCCCACGCCATATCATATGTACACACCAGTGCCTCAACTATGAACCTGATCATGTTCATCACAAATATATCTACTCTATGCATATTGATGTAGACATAATATACCCACGTCAAACACGATATTAGCGTCATGGTATATGGTAGTGACTCAACACTCATCGTCAACTTCTTCTATATTTTTTAAAAGGTTTTCCTACAAGGAGAAATAGATTATTAGTACAATTTTGGTAGTGACTCAACCCTCATCGTCAACTTCTTCTGTATTTTCCAAGAGGTTTATTAGTACGGTTTTGATTTGTGGTTTGGGGTAAGTGTATTGTATTATTGCTTTTTACATATTAATTAACTATTGCCTGCTAAAGAGAACATTACAGGAACATCCATTGGTTCATGAGCTTTATTAGAAATCATTTAAGGTGACATTAGGATTGAAGGATTAGGATTAGAGAGAGGACTTAGAGAAATATTTCCAAATGATTTTGAGATCGATTTGAAATCCTCTAAAATAATTAAGAATAACATGCACGAACTTGACATCAATGAAAACCTGCAAAAAAATGGACAATGACTTTTGGTAACATGTAAGTTCATAGTGGGAGGATAAATTAAATTAATTAATTTCATTTCTGATGCATGCCTTTGGTGTTTATATACAAGGGTGAACGTTTGTTAAGCTAATTTACTTTTTTTTATCTAAGGGCCATATTCTATATATTTCTAAGAGTATCTAAATGGTCAAAATAATGATTTCACGCATGCTCCGTAATTAGCAAAAATAATTATGATAAGAAGTTTGATGGTCAGGTAGTAGTCTATGTACTACTTTCTTCTGTACTCCTCGTTAGATAAAATAAAACAAACAGATTTGGTATCCAGATCCATCAATGACGAGAAAAATATGACTTTGATGACTTAGTTATACATTGATAAGATTACCAGTAGGGCTATCAATTTTACCCGACGGGTAGGGTACCCGTCGGGTACCCGACTAATTGGGTAGGGTATTACCCTCAAAAATCGGGTACCGGGTTGGGTGAGGGTACTGCCCGCTAGCTACAGTATCGGGTACGGGTACGAGTTGTATACCCGTTACCCTACCCGATTATACTTTAACGTGTACCCTACCCGATTACCCGCACCCTACCCTTACCCTACCCAAAATATGTTATGAATTTAAATATATAAGAAATATATAATAATTATAATAAAGTCTATCTAAATTAAATTCTAATAAACAAATACAAAACAAAATAGAAAAAAGAAGCAGATTAGATACTGAGATACGGGTTTGGAAATTGGGATCGCATTAGGGTTTTCATTCCATTCTCACTCACCATCGCCGCCCGCCCGCAGGATTTCTCCGCAGAGCTCTCGCACAACCACCCCGCTTCCGCCGCCCGCAGGCTTTCTCTACAGATTTCTCGCACAACGGGCTCGCTTCCGCCGCCCGCAGGCTTTGTCCGCGAATCTCTCGCACAACCGCTCCGCCCCTGCCGCCCACAGGCTTTGTCCGCAGATTTCTCGCACAACCGTCCCACCCCCGCCGCCGCAGGCTTTCTCCGAAGATCTCTCGCACACCATTCCTCTCCTCTTCAGTCTTCAGTTTTTTAATTCATCACTGCGGCCCCGCTCCCATCAATTGCCGCTCCCATCAATTGTCGCTCCCATCAGTTGGTACAAATTTAGCGTGCGTTTGTCTGTCGATGATTTCTTGTATGTTGCATGTTCCTTTTGCTTTAGATTAATTAATTTATCAGCATTTAAGTATAATCATTTGCATAGGTTCTATGTTGTATGTTGCTGCATCTGAAAAATCAATTTGCTACGTCTGAAAATTTTAAGAGAGATTGTGGGGAGCCCTCATAAGTCAAACCATTGGTTTGACATTTGCTGCATCTGACAATCAATTTTAATTTATTTGTACATAAATTGGTTGCCATGTCTTCATTCTTTTGGCCGATGAGCGGCGAGCTGAAACTGAATGCAGTGAGATTTTGTTTGACAATGCATTGAAATTTAGTTTTTGTGAATTGAATTGTTATAGATTTATTTTTCATTTTGCGTTTTGTATGGGTTTTAATTTATCTAAAATGGAAATAAATTAGATAATCGTCATCGTGTTGGGAATTGTCGTTGATGTCCATATGCACAATGTGGTTAGATCTCGTGTTGTTTTCAGCCTTCATTCGCCGTGATAAGGTTGAAATAACTCTTTGTGAACATTATTTTCTTATTCTTCAATTTCTGTATCTTTGTTTAGTCAGTGCTAACCATTCTGGTTATTTGCACATGGATTTGTTTTCGTAACATTCATTTTGGGAATAAATAAGTTTCATTTTTATACTTGGTTGGTCATGTTCCCTCATTTTTTCCTGAGCTTCATTAGTGTTTGTGTCAGATAGATCTTATGTGTGAAACCTTTTTTTGTTGATTTATCAACTTTATGACTATGAAGTTGTCAAGATCTATGCACCAGACATTACTTACTACTTAATCTAGTTCTTAATTTATTCCATTGATCTGATGGTTCTTTCTTTAGTTTTTATAAGTGTTTACACTTTTAGAATATGCTTTAATTTCAGTTGTCACAAGAGTACTTATGGTTGTGTCATGTCTTTGTTGGATCTGGCAATAATTTATGTATATAACTTTTTATATAAGTTTTCTTTTTTATTTGATTTTTGAGGTGCTGAAGAAGAACGGTTCTTAGATTTAGTAGTAATTGAACTAAGTTTATGAAATAATCTMGTTCTTAGTTTAMTTCTTTTATTTTATYGTTCCTTCCTTTAGTTTTTATTTAAGTATTTACTTTTCTAAAAAATGCATTAGTTTCAGTTGTTACAAGACTACTTGTGATAATATGTGTGTGTGTCATGTTCTTTGTTGGATCTGATCATTTACACATTTATATCTTTTTCTCAGGTAATTGTGTTTAAATGAATACATCGACAGCTTATAAAAGTGACGATGATGAAGAACAGGAGGTAAGCGAAGTAAATTATTGTATTCAATACTTGGCTAATATATTAATTAGTTAGTATACATACATTTTATATTTATAACTTTTTTTTTTCTTTTGTAGAGCTATGTCACCACGATATTTTGAAGCAATTGTGAAATAAATGAAGTGGGAGTATTTTGATATTGTGTACTTGTTTGGGAGAAAACAATTAGAAGACATTTTATTTAATATTTATGTTGTACCAAGAACTTAAGACTAAGTTTGATGTGTTGTCGTTGTGGATTGTTGTACGATGTGTTTGGCGTATTGTCGTGATCCTTGTGGATTTGTTCTTGTATTGGTTAATTTCTTTGTGTTGTCCTTGTGGGTTGTTCTTGTTTTGGTTAATTTCATTGTGATCTTGCGAAAATTTTCTTTTATTGCCTAATTTCCTAGTAATGCAAATTAAAAAGAGTGGTCTGCAGTTGAAAATCCTGGAATCTGGAAGCAGATCTAATGTAAGCTTACATTTCTGCTGTTTTGGTAATTTTTTTTCGGGTACCCGTTTACCCGTTGGGTACCCAATACCCGTCGGGTAAATACCCGTACCCTACCCGATTGCAAAAATCGGGTAATAGGGTAGGGTAAGGGTAGGGTAAGAATATTATGGGTAGGGTACGGGTACAGCCGTACCCGCACTCTACCCTACCCGTTTACACCCCTAATTGAGATATACACAATTGTGACACTGATAATGTAAAATAGTGAATGACAAAATGCACAATTGTCACTACTTGAATTTTTTTGTCATAATGTTATAATATTATTTATGATTTATTTGATATCAATTATTATTGTAATAATCACTTAGTAGCACATTATAATTTGCAGGTGGACAAAAAGGGACCAATTCATCAAGCCCACCCCTTAATTTCATTTTTATTAATTTATCAAGCGGTTTCATAATTTGAGGGAGTGTTGTTTGAAAAGACGAATGGTTTTTTGACATATGATTTTTATAGATCAATATTTTTATACTTATTGTGATTGTTGTATCTAGTTCTTGGAGTGTTTAAATTGTTCACATTACTATTTTTATTAGTTGTCGATCATCTTATCCGATCCTTGTAGTTATCGACGCCCAGTTGTGGTAGCTGGCATGAGACTACTGTTGTGAAATGTCACATGCACAATAATGCATTAAGTTATGCACAATTATGAAGTAAGATATGCACAACCAAAAATTAAAGATGCGAAAATATTATTCAAAAATTAAAGTTATGCCAGGAACATTATTCAAAAATTAAGATGCAAACACAACTTCTCCATCAAATATGCATAAAATCAAGTACAAAACTTATCCATGCTACCAAAAATCATTCACCAGTAAGTTTGTGCAACTAAGGGGAGAACATACGGCCTAATTGTCAATTCTAACAAAATATTATATAACAATATTGAAGTAATGATATTTTGAAAACAAAATCATTACAAAACCCAACAACTCCAAATTAAGTCAAGTTAGAATACCAATTCTTACATTAATTCAAACTAGAACATTAGAATCGATAAGTATTTTCAAATTAAAAACCTAACTCGAGGGAATAGTCTGCCATGTGCAAATTATTTTTTCAAATCAACCTTCAGTTCATGTTTTCCTACCTTGTAAATTGAGAGATACTCCTTCGCGATTTGTACGTTTACATTTTTCAGCTTGTTTGTCTCTCCGCATACCAAGGAGTGGCAATACTTCATCCGAATACAATTTTTTTTCATGCCTTAGTTCTTCTTTAGAACATGCAGATGCAGAGTTGGACTCATCGTCATATGGTTTTTTTATTATGCGACTGAGGTTTAAGCTCATACATCATTCTACGGGCTTAGGGTGATTGTACCTGCGGATTATATTTCACACGCTCATGAATGAGAAAACAATAACTACAATGATCAATTCAGAATTATTAAACACGTACATTTCTTAACATCGCCAATTTTAAAAGACAACCAAACATTACACAATGTAATAAACATCACAACAATATACATGCTTCTGCACATTACATATGTTCCACATGCACATTAATAACTACACATCTGTAACTGTACAAAAATCCTGACATGCACATAATGTACTGATTCTACTCCCAAATAAATAACATCAAACACCTCATAGTTGATGATACGGACCAAAATATCCATACGTAGTATTGTGTGATGAATGAGGTTATTTGTGGTAAGCGATCTCATTTCTAGGAGAGGGTGTTCCTCCTGTAAGATGGGCGAGCTGTATTGTGTTCTTAAGAAGTGAGCGAGCTGGTTTGTGTAGAGTAGCGACCTGTAGTATGGGGATGAGTTCTCATATAGGGTCGTGATCTCTTATGGTTTGGGCTGTGTACTTGAGCTCGGTTGTGGGATTTATGAATGATAAAGCCCGTGGGCTTAATGTGTGTGGTTTATGGGGTCCCGATGGACTGTATGGAAAGAATAACAGGCCCAAGCCTATTTTATTAATTTAATGAGAGGTTTATTGTTTATGAAAACTTACTATATGGGAGGAATCCTAATTCTGAGACAGTTATGGAATTATGGTAGGAGAAGGTAACCCTAACTTGGAGGGCACTTCTCTTGTCTCTATAAAAGGAGGAGCATACCTCTCATTATTCGAAGCTTATGATATCATAATTGCATCTTGTATGATTTGAGTGAAGGGATTGAGTATTTGATTTAGCTTATTAACTTAAGCGTCGGAGGGCCTTAACGGGCTCGAAATCCGACCCGTTCGAGGCGTTGTTTTGCAGGACCAGCGAGGTCGCCGAGTGGATCGTTGAAGGCTTTCAGGTCGCTGTGACGTATTTAGAAGCAATTTCAGGTCGCTGATCTCTTTTTGAGGTTAGTACCCCCTTTATTTGGTAGCCCAACTTTTGGGACTTATCAAATTGGCACCGTCTGTGGGAAAGAGGGACATCAAGTCCTTGAGCGAAAGACGTGAGGTACACAATTTTCGTAAGTCTAAAATTTGACTGCGCTATAAATTTGAAAATTTGTTTTCTATCGTTTCAACCGTTGGATCGTGTTAAAACCTTTACTAAACCTCAAGGATCTTTTGAATTACGTTTTGAACGGTGGAGATCGGATTTTGAGGTCCAAGTAAATATATATAGATTTTCGAGTGAAGCAGATTTTATTTTCGGAAAATTCTGCGCAGCGTTTTTCAAAATACGATTGTACATAATATAACCGTTGGATCAAGACAAGAATTGGATATGTTATTCTAACCTTATTGAAGTTCAATTCGAACGGTGGAGATTTGAATATAAGTTCGGAAAAATATTATAACGAATTTTGTACAGAGCTGATCCTGTTTCACAAAAACTGTTTGTCTAGTTTCTTTTAAACCTTAAATTATGCGCAGTCTAACCGATTGGATGAAGTTGAATTTTGGATATAATATGCACGATATATAGTGGTTAAATATGAATAGTGGTGGAGATCAGGTTTTGAAGATTTATGAACACGAATAAAGGTTGTGATGCTTGCGTTTTATTTATTGGTCATATACTAACGGACTGAGTAAGGTCTGTTTGTTGAGTTTGTATTAATGTTGGTTTTTGAGGGTTACTTTATGTGTTGCTTGGACCTTAACCCGGGAATGGTCAACGCAAACAAACGCGATGAGGTCGCGTGTTCAAATATTCAAGGTCGATTTATTTTGGTGCTCGGAGTCTAAGACGATGAGGTCGCCCTTCACAAGTCATGATAAGTTTTCTCTCTTATATTTATCGAACTAGTTATTGCGCTCAAATTTGTTGCATAAACCGAGACGGATGGTGGGTTTTATTTGTTACTTGTTGGTTCATCCGTGTTTGATTGGGGAACACTTGATTTTTTATGGGTCTCGATTAAATAGGATGGTGGATATAGGGCGGAATAATTTGGGTGATGTTGGCTAATTTAACTAAAATAACGGAACCTCTTAATTCAAAGAGATGTCAAAATTGTCTTATCTCAATGAAATTGGTATTGGTTCTATTTATTTCTGCACCTAGAATATAAAAGATCATCGTGTGTCTGGTGACTATCGTCATGTGTTCAGCGCCTTAAGCCTATGGCCTAAGCTAGAATATGGTCTTTCTTTAATTATCATGGCTGGAAGTATGGATAGATGGTTATTTACATGCTTAACTTGAGAATATTTTATGAGATACATGTGCATAGTGGACAAAACGTCATGAATTTATGAGACGTGTTGCTTTTGAAGTCTTATTTGATAAAATTGTTTTGTTACTCTTGATTGGAAAGATATTGGGCATTGTGATAGAGTTGTATATACCATAATAACAAAAATKTACTATCTTAYTTTGATTAATTATGGTGGTCGTCCTACAAGTCTTTTGAGTAGACCTACATCGTGAGAGATGATTTTTATGATTCCAATAGGATTACGTGGATGGTAATTATGGTTGGCAATTTTTGTTTGAGGATCAAGTCTAGTCATGAACATGGGCAATTGATATTTAACTTGAGGATGTTATTTATTTTAAATCGACATGTATGCTAGGTGGCATTTTTAATTGTCGATTGGAGAATTGATTATAATGGACTTGTTATTTAGTTTTGATAGTATTATATGGAGGACATATGATTAGATGATTTTGAAACATCTTTGTCTTATTCCGAAAAAGATGCATGTACTAACATAAATCAGGGATCATGTTTATGTGATATGCGTATGGCTTATTTAACGTGTTTTGTTCGGTTTAATGGATTTGTATGGAGATTATTGTCATGGTATATGGTTTGTGTTAATTTTGGTTTTCGAGGGCTGCCCTATGTGTTGCCTTGAGTTTAACTCGGGATCGGATAATTCAAACAAACGCGATGAGGTCGCGTGTCCAAATATTCAGGAATGATCCGTTTTGTTGCTCGAAATCTAAGGTGATGAGGTAGTGTATCAGCAAAACACAACAAAATCATCAAAAATCGAGATAAGTATTTATTCTGTTTTAGATGTGTTTAAATGAGGATGATATGGTTTGGTTGATTGATGTGATTGTCATATGGAATACTTGTTTATTGACTTGATTTACATGAGAATAGACTTATGGTTTATTTGATTTAATAGAGATAAACGTATGGTGTATGTGATTATATAAAATATTAATTATCCATGGGGTTGGATAGATTTGGTTTTGAAATTCTTTCATGGTTTTAATAGAATGAATGATGGGATATTAATCATGCGTGGAGAGTGCTAATTGGATTTATGTGATTTTATTTTGTGGGGATATGCATGTGGTTTATCATTTGGTTGAGGAGGACTTATTTTGATTCTTTATGGTTATGAACACACTAAGAGTTGCCCATCTTTTCAAATTCCCGTATGAAAATTTTGCAATGCCACACTTCAATAAAATGGTCATAACTCACTGTTGGATTATCCGTTTTGAGATCCGATTTTTGCATTGGAAACTAGACTCGTGAGGCTTTTCAGTGGTGTATGGTTTGCTTTTTTAACTAATTACCAATTAAATCAGTTTAGTCTTCAAAGTTGGAATACATGTTGAGAACTTTGTGTCAGTTTTGTTTTGATCCTATGGCTTAATGGTGATATGATATCTGTGGTTGTGGGAAATGGAGACTTTTGATGTGAGAAATATTTGATTAACATGTTATTCGTATTAACTTAGTATTAATTTGTGGGATGCCTGACATGTAATTCGGAGATGGGTAACCCAATGCGAAGAGGTCGCCAATGTTTAAGGCCATGTACCAGGTCGCGCGTCCAGACATTGATAAAAAGGAGATCGGGGAATTATTCCACCCAAAAACAAAAAGATCGCGTAGTTGGATATTTAAGAAGAGGTGAATTTTCCTACGGCACCAATATATATACGTATCGGGTACGCTTTTTAAAATCTCATGAAAGGGACAGTTTTCAATTTTTTGTCCTATTTATTTTTATGTGGTTAAGTATGGGGGAATAATTGGTTTATGCGATTTAATATGGTTCACTTAAAGTGACAAAATTTATTGGAACGATTAAAAGGATTATGGTGTGTGATTCAATTTATATAGTTAAGATCTTGTCACATGTTGGATTTATGGCGTATTAATTAAAGGTGTATGGATTGATGGTTTTATGATCTGAGTTATGAAAAATACGTATAAATTAACATGTTAAGGTCTTCAAGACCTCGTTACGGTCTCCGCGACCTCCTTATGGTCTCATGCGACCTCATTATGTAGAACGAGGTATGGCTTTATGGTTATGAATATGTTTAAGCCTCAACGGCCAGAGATTTTATGGGTTTTATGTTTAAATTCCGACGCTCTCATTAGGTCGATGATGGTTTAATTCCGACGCTTCCATTAGGTCGATGATGGTTTAATTCCGACG
>BMAC01000027.1:715316-726897 GCA_014905375.1 Phtheirospermum japonicum | reverse complement strand
CGGGAGAAGGTAACATTGGACCGGAGGGCACTTCTCCCGCACAAAGTGGGGATTGAGAAGTTGTGTTTTTTGTGATAAGAGGTCGCTTTGAGAAGTTGTGTTTTTTGATGAGAAGTCGTTCTGGGAAGTTCGTTTTGAGAAGTTGTGTTTTTTGATGAGAAGTCGTTCTGGGAAGTTCATTTTGAGAAGTTGTGTTTTTGTGGRGGGAGGAGGTAACTCCACATGAAGTTTGTGTTTTGGAAAGATGCGTAATTTTACTGATATATAATGAATGAAGTTGTGCGAGCTATTTTGTTGATTTGCTATGGTTAAGTGGTTATGATGTTGTACTTGTGATTGGAAAGGATATGCTTGACTTACATATTTTTCTTATGAATGGTTGTTTTTATGCGAGCTGTATGTTCTGAATGCTGGTTAATTGCATTGTTTATGGGTTATGGTTCGATTGTTTTTGGGATCTTGCGATCTCATGGGAGAAGTGTGGCCGGTTGTAATTTTGCGTAGAGAGTTTGTGATTGTGGACAGTTGTGTTCTTGTGGTGGGAGAAGGTAACTCCGGGCCGGAGGGCACTTCTCCCGTATGAAGTTTGTATTTTGGAAGTTTGGTATTTTTTGCAATAAATAAAGTTGGGCGAGCTATTTTGATGGGTTTTTTATGGTTAAGAGTTGTGATTGTGTTATTTTATGTGTTTGGGAGATATGTGTTTGACTTACGAGATACTATGTTCTGGTATTATGGATGGTTATGTCTGTGCGAGCTAGTATGTTTTATATGCGAGCTGGTTTAGCTCTATTGGATTGTGTATAAGTCATGGTTCGACTATTCTTTTGAATCTCATGGTCTTGTGAGGGTAGGAAATATGATTGTGATTGGTTACGAGTTCGTGCAACCTATGTGCGAGTCAGGTTTATTTGGTATTTAATTTAACATGTTTGAAATACTTGGTTGCATTAACTTGGAGGATTACATAGGCGTGCTTTATTGAGTTGATGTGGCTTGGTTGTTTTGTTTTGCTTGCATTAATTAAACATGGGGGACTGAGTAGTTTTCAGTCCCTTATTATTGTTATATGGTTACAAGTAGATTGTGTGCGGTCTAACTGTTTTATTCGAACTTGGGGAACTGAATGGTTTTTCTGGGTCATGTGTGATTTGATGTGATTTGTGTTATTTGATGTGATTTTTGTTTGATTCGTCATATATTTTATGAGTGTGTTATGGGTTAACACTTTTGTTAGGTTGGTGATGGTTTATATGGAATGGGCTGATGATTTTAGTAGATTAATAATGATTTGTGGGTGCAATGGTTTACTAGCCGACATGTTTTAGGTCGATGATGTCTTTATGGTTTATGGTTTTATGGGTTTCTGTGCCTTTATGGTTAACGCAATATTGGGCTTTGGTTGGCTATTATAGATTATGGTATGGGGTCTTGGCGAGCTAAATGATTATAATTTGTGGTATGGAATGATTTTTTGTTTGACCTGTTTTAGGTCGAGTAAATAGTTTATGGTGTTTTGAATTTTCAAAAGCATATATTTTCTTGTATTATTGTGCCCGATTATAACTTCAGGTTGTAGAAGGAATGTAGGTTTTAGGTCGTCAGGTATGGGTCTGGGGACTCGACTTGGGGACTTGCAGGTATGTCTTCTAGGACGATGAGCGAGCTCAACGAGCTGATCTTTTTGAGGTGACGATTTTATGTGGTAAATTCTTATGGGATGATTGTTGTATATCTCGGTATATCAGGTTGGATGGTTGGTGTAAAGTGGTGAGGTGATTTGTGCGTGTTGTGTGTTTTATTTGTTTATGATTGCATTTTTGAAATTATTGAGTTCGAATATGATTTTAAGTTGGTGGATAAAAGTTGTGTGTTTTCAGGTCGTCATATATATAGTTGTGAACTTGGTTTGGGGACTCGTAAGTCGTCTCTCGAGGTGATCGTACTATCTTAGAAAGAAGTGAGTTCAATGAAGCTGTACTTTGGCATGTCGCATGTACGTTCTATTATTTACTATGGAAGGATGAGTGTTATAACTCGGTTTGTTGAGCTGTGTGATTCTAATGTGTGGTTTGGTAAGGTAAAATGATGATTTACTTATTATTTTTGAAGTGGTTGTGCTCTTGTAATTCAGTTTTTACATGTCCTACCTGATTTCGTGCCTTAATCAGCTAGAACATGGGGGACTAGCTGATGCGGACCAAAATGTCCATACGTAGTATTGTGTGATGAATGAGGTTATTTGTGGTAAGCGACCTCATTTCTAGGAGAGGGTGTTCCTCCTGTAAGATGGGCGAGCTGTATTGTGTTCTTAAGAAGTGAGCGAGCTGGTTTGTGTAGAGTAGCGACCTGTAGTATGGGGATGAGTTCTCATATAGGGTCGTGATCTCTTATGGTTTGGGCTGTYTACTTGAGCTCGGTTGTGGGATTTATGAATGATAAAGCCCGTGGGCTTAATGTGTGTGGTTTATGGGGTCCCGATGGACTGTATGGAAAGAATAACAGGCCCAGGCCTATTTTATTAATTTAATGAGAGGTTTATTGTTTATGGGAACTTACTATATGTGAGGAATCCTAATTCTGAGACAGTTATGGAATTATGGTAGGAAGAAGGTAACCCTGGCTTGGAGGGCACTTCTCTTGTCTCTATAAAAGGAGGAGCATACCTCTCATTATTCGAAACTTATGATATCATAATTGCATCTTGTATGATTTTGAGTGAAGGGATTGAGTATTTGATTTCGCTTATTAACTTAAGCGTCGGAGGGCCTTTACGGGCTCAAAATCCAACCCGTTCGAGGCGTTGTTTTGCAGGACCAGCGAGGTCGCCGAGTGGATCGTTGAAGGCTTTCAGGTCCGCTGTGACGTATTTGGAAGCAATTTCAGGTCGCTGATCTCTTTTTGAGGTTAGTACCCCCTTTATTTGGTAGCCCAATTTTTTGGACTTATCAGTTGAATAAAAGTTTTTATCTTCTCAACATTTCACAAACTAATAAATGAAGATGATATATAGTAAGAACTTTGATCGTTTACAGACTCTTTATTATTATTTCTTATTTCAAGTAAACATTATTCGCGTGTGATCTCAAATATAAATTTGAAGACAAAATGCTTCATTTGAAAAATATGGAAACACATACAAAGACGAATGTTTCTTTGACACCAATCTCAGTTATAAAAGACAATATTTTTCACATTAATATCCATTATTTTGCCTAATCTATATGCACAACCCGTTTCATCATCATTATCATTTTCATATACAAATCCACTCAAATGCAAAAAAAAAAAAAAAAAAATCATTCTAGTTTTTTCTGACAAATCCCACAGTTTATATAATTAAAACTTCATCCACCAAATCTGCACATTTTAGTGTGAGTAGGATAATTAAAAAAACAGAATTTACATGGCTTAAACTGCACATTAAATATATATTATTTTGCATATTAAGACATATTATTTTGCAAATTAATGTTTAACTGCTTACACAAATAATTAAACACATGACAAACTGAGAATGAGATATGAATTGTTCCTTCCTCAGTTTACACAAAAAGAAAATTATGGATAAATTTAAAATAACATTTACACACTAAATGTAGGAAAAAATATTCAAGATACGTCATATGTAATAACATACTAAAATATTTGTCATTAATTGAATGAATTAGACCCACAGAACATTAGCATATCTTGTATTATTCACTACACTCCCAACATTTGTCACAGGTTGTCAAGTATATCAAAACGCTTGGCATTAAGGAAAAACATATGACACCGAAATTATTTGCTTGGTGTATGGAAAAAAATACTGCACAATTAAAAAATACATATACTTGTCAAAAAACTAGTTCTAGATATTTTGTATTGATAATGAATGATGAATAAAATTCCACTGATATGATTTTTGTTTTAAAGGTATTAATCCCTCTCGAATCCATGTCCAAGCGCTGTGCAAAACTCTGATATTTTGTATTTTCATTACCCACTCAAAAATAGTTGCGAAACTCCAAGCCCCAAAACCAAACAAGACAAGAATCTAAGCTATAAACCCCAAAACCAAATATTCAGAGAACGATTGAAAAAAAAGCAATCTTTTCTTATATGATAATCATATTTAAGCATCAAAAACACATACTATCAGAATTACAATTGCATATTACCAAATTCACAAGGACTAACAGTGGAAATTTCAATACCAAGAGGTGAAATTTCATGCATTCATATCCTCTGCGCAATATGTGAATATTTGAATTTTATTTTATTTTTTGGGAAAACCTTAATGTTCAAAACAATAGAAAACTTTAAATCTAAAAAACTCAAAATTCAAAATCCGCAATGATAGATTGATTCTCGAAACATATACTGTAAATTGCCAAAAAATAAAAGAAAAAAACATACCGTCATTGGTTTTTTTTGGTAGTGACCTCGGCGAGCTTTTTCCCATGACAAGCTCCGAACCTTTCATCGTTCCATATTTTGGACGAGATTTAAATGGACACGAAATTAACTCCAACTGATTGAAGGAGAAAATTGAGAGGCAACCAAAAGGAGGTTGGGTTTTCGAATACGCCATGGATGAAAAATGGAGCTTTGGATTCTAGACTGATTGGGAAACAATATTATTACTAAAATACAACCGGTCAATTATAATTACTAAAGAACGATAAGGAGATTTGAACCGTTGAACTCACGTGATCTTGTGGCTGGGATTTATTCTTATTTCTCACCCCAGGATCCATTCTCATATGATCCTATACCTATACATACATACATATATATATATATATATATATATATGAACCACCCCCTGAACGCCACCCCCGACCTCGTAGACCTAATTCTATCTCGCAGACAGTCACATTTCACAAAACGCGATAGCCACGGCCGAAACCCCTTCGGTGATCCGATAACCATGGCCTTCTTTCACCACTCACCTTCTTCACCACTCCATTACTAGTCACCAAACCAAACAACCATCGAAGATCAAATATCAATTTAACCCTAACGAATTCTCGCACCGGAGATCAAAAATCGCTTTAATCCTAATCCATTCTTGCAACTAATTAGTGAACGCCAGGAAGAAGATCAAGAGACTAGGTTTTCGAAGCACTTCAAGACCCAATATATCAAATGTTTTTACCAAAGCTCAGGTTTTGAGGTAAAAATTAAACCAGACAAGTTTGTACATGTTTCCCCTCTTATTCTTGAAGTGGTATGTACGGTTTCTAGATTTTTCAGTGGTTTATTAGTGCATATAATGATTTGGGTATGTTGCTGCACTGAGTTTTGTGTTAGAGATTCTCTTGGTATGGAAGATTAATCTGTCACTTGTTTTGTGTTTCTTGGTATGTTTCTGGGACGGTGGAATGTGTATTTTATATGGATTTGATAAGTTTTTACCTAAGTTATAGGAGTTTTTGTTACTTTGTTACAAACTAAAGAAAATGGTTATTTTTGTCTTTGAACTACTTGTAATGTTTATGGGTTTTCAGAGGTATATCATTGCATATTGATATGGATATTTTTCTGTATGAGTTATGAACTTAAGTTAAAAAAAAAAAAAACTGGATATTCATAGTAACTAATTTCAGAATTTTTTGTAGTTTTTTTTAGATATTTGACAAACAAAAGTGTACACACTACATGTGTGTGTATTTAGTTATAAAGTGTATATATGCAAGAACATGTGGTCATGAGTGCTTATACACATAATACATTGACATAAAGGCTTAAGTATATTTAGTCCAGTTCAGTTTGGTGGTATAAACTCTGGAAAGCTCACAGTTATAATGCGACTTAAAAGGATTAATCTTTTTTATTGGACCACTGTTTAATATAGAGTGCATTTCTTAAAAATGAGTACTTGGATACTTACTATTGGATGTTGTTATTGTACTTCTGGTTTTATTCCATGCTAATGAAGCACTAATGATGAAAGATAAAGAAATCAGGATCCATATAGAAATTTGTGTGAACAAGAGTTTAAGTGGCCAGACTTGTTCTCTCTTATGGCCCATTAGAGGCACTACTGAGACCCCGGGAAAAAAAATTAAACTATATAGAAATTTTTGGGGAAAAATTATATTAAAATATCATGTTTTAAAATTAAACAGGCTTTGGGTTAGTACAACATTAAAGGGAAGAAAAATGAGAAAAAATGAAACAACTGTTGAGTTATCCTCTGAGAATATTTATCAGTGGGCATAGTTATTTCTGAAATTTGCTTTAATTGGTTCATAATACCTAGTTATAGTATTTATAATGATAGGATAATAACAAAGCAACAATAGCAGCAGTAGAAAAGGATCCATTTGTAATAATTTCATTATGGTTAGTATAATTGTCCGAAGATGTTCATTGTCAAATTTTGGTAATGAACTTATGATTAGTGTAAGTGTAATATAATTTTTAATTGGTTATTTAAATTTATTAAAAGTTTTACTTTTCTTATTTTTATAGAAAGTACAATGACTTGTTTTTATTTTGTAGGATTCATCAAATGTTGTTGAATTATCTACCTATCACGAGATTGAGCTTCCTCAAGATTGAGTGTTTGTCGAAGTTGCTATTATTTGATGATCGAAGGATGGAATTATTGTCGATCTTGATTTGATTTGGATTCGAGCTGCTATCTTTTATTTTGTTATTTTGGAGTTTATTGGGAAAATGTATGTGTGTTTGTGTCAAACTATGTTTGTGGTTGTTGTCTTTTAGATTTGGGAAGCTGTACTTGTTGTCTTTTATTTTATTATTTAGGGTTTCTATTGCATAATTTATTTGTGACTCATGTGGATTAATGTTTTGTGGTGGATGGTTAGTTAGGGTTTGTACTTCAAATGAGTTTTATTGAAAATGTCAAATTGGGCCAGCTTTATTTGCAATTTATGAGAATTTGCATTGTGCATAAAGTAAATAAGTTTTGAGCTCGAGCCCGAGCTCTAACGAGCTGGGCCCGAGCTTGAATTTGCAACTAGCGAGCCGAGCCGAGCTCTAATTTCAGCTTGTTAATGTGAACGAGTGAGCTCGATCTAGGATCAAAACATGCTCGAGCCGAGTTCGAACTTTGGGTGCTCGGGCTCGACTCGGCTCGTATAACAGCACTAGTAATGTGGAGCTACTCATGGGACACTTTATTTCAACCTCAATATTCTATTAGAAAACACATGAGCCATTATATGGGAAATTAATATCTCTCTTTATAACAAGTAGTCGTATCCCATGGTAAACATGACTATGTAACTAATCAAACCGCTAAAAAGTACATTTTCACACATGATTCATAGATTTTTTGAAAAGCACATTTTGCACGTGATTCATATGATTTTTGAAATGCACATGCATTTGTCGCACTTTCTTCATAAATGTTTTAAAATGCATAATTTATTCATATAGTTAATATAACCTTATGAAATTTGTAATTTTATGTAGAGAAAAGAAATATAAACCCCTTGAACTCTGAGTATTTTTGTCTTTTGCCCTATCATCAGATTATAATTAAAATACTCAATAAACCTATAAGGGAGTGAAAACTCAATTTATACACCTTAAAAGGGTTCCAATCATGCCTGTCGATGTCAATACAATCTTGCTTTTGGTCCGTTCACTCAGAAAAGGGACTAATCGCCCTATATAAAGCTAAATTCCACCAACGTGTTGAAGAAAACTTGCTTCGCAACAAACTCAGAATGTTTTTTGCGAATAATTTGTGGCAATCATTTCAAAGTTCCATCCTTCGTCGCTAAGAAGAGTTTTTCAGATCACCAACTTAAAACATATAACTAATCGCGGATGGACTAAAATCCAAGCCCCAAATACATCTCTCCAATAATTGAATCCTCCATGAAAAACCCTTTCTTCTTTTCTTCTTACCTCCAGATGTCTTAGTGTAAAAGTCATTGTCCTCAAACTCGCCATGCACGTTGTGACATACCAGGTACCTTTCTTGTTGAGCCCGTGCATGAAGACAACCTTTTCCAAGCTGTCTACTAAAAATTCTTCGTTTAGTGACTCGTCCACATTAAAATCTCTTGGCCAGTTAATAGTGTTATTTAGCATGTCTAAGGATTTTTGTACTTTAAAATAGTAGTCCTGCAGAAACTTCACCAACATATCGCTCGTACCATCTCGCAATAATGATAATATTCATTGAGTAATTTACCTCTTGGAAATCTGCATTTTATGAAGCTGGAGTCCACACTTGAGAAACCATTTGTTTTAAGAGATTCTTAAAACTAACTCTTTTAATTATACGAGTGCTTTTTGCTCAGAAAGTAGTAGAGTACTCAATGAATATTCAGGCTCAAGTTTCGCAACATGACCATGATCTTATCACACAAACCCATAGACATGGTGCATGCTGCATATGAAGATTCTGAGAATGAAATAAATTAACTAAATTATGTGAAGTTGCTAAGGAACCTTTATACCTTAGATGTGAAGAATTAACAAAATTATATGCAGTTTTGAAACTGTATAACCTTAAAGGCAAAATATGGTTGGAGTGATAAAATCTATAATGACCTACTTAGTTTGTCTATAAATATGCTCCTAACTAATAATGAATCGCCTTCATCTTTGTATGATTCAAAGAAGAGCTTTGTTGCATTGGGGATGGATTATAAAAAATTTCGTGTCCAAATGATTGTATTCTATATTAAAAGGAGAGGTGAACGAAGGTCTTGTGTTACTTTCTGCCTATTCAAAGGTTTCAAAGAATATTCTGAAATAACAATTTATCCAAGGAGTTGACTTGGTATGCTGATAAAAGAATTTGTGATGGTTATCTGTGCCAACCGGCTATTACACCCGCCTGGAAAGTAGTGGACTGCAAATAGCCAGATTTGCGGCCGAGCAAAGAAACCTTAGATTGGCCTTATTCATATATGGGATCAATCCCTATTCTATGGTGACTTCTAACTACAATTGTTGGCCAATTATATATGAAGAGAAAGTTTATGATGCTCACTATGTAATTTCTAGTCTTAAGCCGCTTGGAAATGATATTGATGTTTAATTAACACCTTTAGTTGAAGAATTAAAATGCTTATGGGAAATAGGTATTAAAGTGCATGATGCTTACAAAGATGAAAGCTTCTTACTTAGAGCTGTGTTATTGTGGAGAATTAATGATTTTCTAGCTTATAGAAACCTGTCATGTAACATTGTGAAGAGATATAATGCATGTCATGTTTGTGTAGAGAAAACTTATGCGAAGAGTCTGAAACATATAGGAAAATGTCATATACCCACACTAGAAGCTTTCTCCCCAAAACCCACCTTTATAGAAGGTAAAAAAAAAAAAAATCATTTAATGGGAATCAAGAGTTTGACCTTACACCAAAACCATTGAGATGTCATGATGTCTTAAAAAGAGATGGTGGAATGAAGTGAATTTGGAGAAAAATGAGCTGCAACAATAAACCAAGCATAGAAGATGTTAAGCAATGTTAGAAGAAGAAATCAATTTTCTTTTATCTCTCATTTTTGGAGCATCTACATGTACGACATATATACTTTTTGTAATGCACATCGATAAGAATGTATGTGAAAGTCTAATTGCTACATTACTTGACATTCCAGGAATGACAAAAGATAACATAGCATCGAGATAAGACCTTGGGGGTGTGGATTTGAAACTTAGAACCAAACTAGCACCAAGGATTGTGAAAAAGAAGACTTTCTTACGACCAGCTTACTACACACTGAGTAAGGAGAATAAAAGAAAGTTATGTAGCTCTTTAATGGATATGAAGGTCATTATAGGGTACTTGTCAAATGTAAAGAACTTGGTGAATAAAAATGAGCTGAAACTTGTAGGGCTCAAGTCATATGATTGTCATACATTAATGCAACAATTGCTTCTAATGGCCATCCGTGGTGTTTTACCCGCTAATGTTTGACATACTGGATGGTATGCAAAGGGAGATAGTGACAACAATGTGTTTTACTTGAAATTTATCCCACCCCCCCACCCCCCACCCACCCCCCATCGTTTCTCTGATATCATGATTCATCTTACTACTCATCTTGTGCGAGAGGTCAGATTATGTGAACCAATTTGGTGTAGATGGATTATCCATTTGAGATATATATGAGGGTGTTGAAGAGTTATGTGCAAAATTGTAACTGACTAAAAGGGGTGCATAGCTGAATTTTATATAACTGAAGAGGCTGTGGAACTTGGCTCGGACTATCTTGATAGTATGCACACCATTAGAATCCCATCTAGGTATCGACGAGATCTTACTAAGCCTTTTATAAAGTGCTCAAGTGCAACTTGTTGACCGTGAGGACTGGGAGCAAGCACATCATTATATATTAGGTATGAGTACATTCGATCCGTATATCAAGTAAAACTTCCAACCCTTAACAACTGTTCATTATTATTTTTTTAACAATATAATATTCCTTAATTAGTTCGTAACAATCTATGAAGTGAACACGTAACATGTTTGAAGGCCAAATATGGACGTAAAACCAAATCACATAAACAACTACAAGATGAGCATAATAAATCATCTATTATTTGGTTGCGTGATTGAGTAAGTGTCCATACTATTACATCGTTCAACATGCATGGAAGTATGAAGTATTTAAGCTAAAACTAAAAATTCCAACATAATTTGAGTTGTAAGTTACAAAAGAAACTACTTATTCGAGTTTGGAAATATACAAAAAGTTGAAGTGGCTTGCGGATGGTCCTAATGATCAAGTGTTGAGGTATTCAAGTTACATGATTGATGGGGTTACTTAGCGTACAATGGATCATGATAGTATACGAGCTGTTCAAAACTCAGGAGTAGTATAGCTACGAACATCATGCAAGTTTCTAGTGCAAAGGAAAAAAATCCATCTGTGTCAGACATGGAGTTTTACGGTTATTGATGAAACATAAGAGCTTGATTATAATAAATTTTAGAATTCCAATGTTTAAATGCAGCTGGTTAGAAAATAATATTGGAATCAAATGCGATGATCTTAGGTTCACTTTGGTAAAACTAAAGAAGATTGGATTCAAATATGACCAACTTATATTGGGTAGTCCACCAAAGCAAGTTTTCTACATCAAAGACCCTCAAGACCATGTATGGCCTATTCTCGCCACTCCTAGTAGATCAGAGTACTTTGAATACATTAATGATGATGATTCAGAAGAAGATGTAATTCACCATCAATGTTTTACCAAAGGGTTGCCCACAATGGATATTAATGAAACAGATGAAAATGAACCAACGTGCATTCATGAAGATTATGATGGAACTTGGAATGACAATTCCAATGCGTAGTGATGAAGAATTAATATATATTTAGTTTGAATATTCTTTTTATAGTTAGTTTTGTTTATTACTCCCTGCGTCCACAAGAGATATGCATGTTTTCCATTTTCGTCCGTCCATAAAAGATAGGCATGTTTCCTTTATAAAAGTTAGAATACTATAAAAAGACTGAAACAACCCTATGTATTTAAATTTATTTATTGTAATACTAAAAAGTTAAGGGTAGAGTGGGAAAAATAGCGAAAATTCTACAATTCCAATTACAATTCATTTTATCTCTTAATCTTCATGTTTTTCACTAC
>BMAC01000027.1:674053-715296 GCA_014905375.1 Phtheirospermum japonicum | reverse complement strand
ACTAGGACTAATTTATTTATTTATTTTCTATTTCAAGTTTGTTTCCTTATGACATTCAAATTCCTTGATTTAAATAATACCCTTTTCATTATTTTAGGCTTATTGATATTTGAATACCAAAATGAGGTTTTCTCTTTTCTTGTCCCTCTTATGTATTTATTGTGAATTAACGTGTGAGTTGAATTATTTATCTTCACTCTTATGTCTACATTAGTTATCATCAATTTAGTGTGGTAAAGTGGTATGATGAAGACGAAACTTGTAATATTTATAGTTTCCGGCATATTGACAGTTAGAACTCGAAAACATAAATGTCATAAAAATTAATCAGTGATTTTTGATATATTTGGATTCTTAATAACATATTGTCTTCTATTGTACTTAACAGTTTAACAATCAACATGGTGGCACATAGGAGAAAGAATGATGAGATATTTACGTAAAATAAGAATACACGTACGTGACAAGTAGGTCAGAGGTGCAATGAAAATTACCATGCACATGATGATGATTTTTGAGGTGGAGGAGTGCTTGAATTTGGGTTCCAAGAGACTAGTAGGTCAGGGGTGCAAAGAAAATGACCAACTACATGATGATGATGGTTTTGAGATGGAGGAGTTCTTGAACTTAGGTTATAATAGTAAACTATCAAGATCGCCTAGGGATGAAACATATATGCTTTTTTTAATATGAAAAGAGGGAAATGGATTATAAAAGTGATGAGTTGTAATACACTCGGTTATCCTATTGAAGAAAATAAAACTCAGATACAAAGTACATCTGTTATTTAGTGAGAAGAGAGGTGTTGATAACCTATAATTGTTAGTAGGATGTTACAGATGATGCCAAGTACATAATATGAGATTATGTCAATGTATGTTTAAGGTTGTGTGTGTCTGTATTAAGTGCATCAAAGAATTTGTTACTGCTGCAAAAAAATAAAAATAAAAAAAATCAATACTTCAACAAGAAAAGAAAAAATAAATTAAATGATTGTATCTTGCGTAACAATTATCTTGTTTTATTGTCGACATTATTTAAAGTTGAACCTTACTGGAAAAAAAGGGTGCTTGCAATCGGAAAATGCTAAGTGGCTGCAAATCAAGTCAGAATTGACAAATGACTATGTCATTGATAGGATCAGCAGCCCCAAAGAATTAAACAATCCTCCTCGACCCTATATTGATCAATCCGGTTGGAGTGACTTTGTCATTAGTCGTTTGCCCAAAGATTTAAAGGTACAATTCTTAATAATTTATGATTTTTAGTATTGTTTTAATTTTCACTTGCTTTTTTATCTTTAATTATATATATATATATATATATATATATATAGGGTTGGGTTCCAGTGAAAACCCGTCCTTATTTGTGAACCTAGGGACAAATCCACACTACTAATGAAATCAGATCAATGGTCGTAATTAATAGATGATTTTGAGTTGACTTTAAGCATATTAGGGTACAATGGTCTTTTTTACTCATTTCCAATTAAGAGGTAGTTTCAAGCATAATTAATTGATGATTTCTTTTTAATTAATAGATACCATTTTTATCATGTAATTTATATTTCACCCATTTCCATTTTTCCAATTAATAGATACCATTTTTATCGTGCAATTTATGTTCACCCGGATTGCAGATTTGTGGTGCTCTTATATACCAATTAAAAGTGCTTTGTACATATGTGATGTTATGCTTTATTATATTCAATGGCCGTGCTTTTATAAATTTCTGATTCTTTTCTTTATTTTACGTAATTAGTCCTAATATATTGAAAGCACTGTACAAATACCTTTGAAAGTATTGTATCATACCCTTCAAGCAATATATACTTAATTTGAAAGTACTATACACATACTTTGGAATTGCTGTACACATACCTTGAAAGTACTATACATATACATTGAAAGCACTATACACATATTTTGAAAGTACCGTGCACATATTTGTAAGAACTCATAAAGCACATTCACGTAAAATAAAAGCATTGTATATATACCTGGAAAGCACTAAACACGTCTTTATAAATTAACTCTATTTATGTGGTTCAAATGCATTTCTAAGCTTTGATAAATCCCATTACTCACTGGTTTAAACAATTTGTGTGCACAAAATCAAATAAAAGAACTGTAAGAATCAAGACAAAGTACCAAACATATCCAGGAACATTCAAACATAAAACACTCTTTCATTACCAAACACATACAACCCATGGTTCATAAAACTTCAAAATAATGACTTGAAGAATCATAAAAAAGCACCATTATGCTGATAAAGAAAGTCCAATTGCAATCCGATCTAGTCCAAAAGTCTGCACATCCTGGAAGACCAGAAAAATCGGTGATGAACTCAAATATGAGATTTAGGATGTTGTTATTGAGAAGACACTATTGAAGATCTCAACGGTGCGGCCGCGCTGGACGCCGATGACGCATCCGAATACGCGAGGCGGAGGAGGAGAAGAGAAGGACTAGGAGTTTCCGCCGTCGGTTCTGGCGTGAGGGGTGCGTGGGAGGTGGAAGGGACTGGGACTTGACCCGAGTGTAATGATCGGAGATGTTAAAGATGACGAGAGGGTGGAGCTTGAACGTTAGGCCGCTGCTCGAAGACGACGCCATGTTTCTGCGAGATTCTAATCCTAAGATCTTTCTCTGCTCTTTTTTTTCTTTGATTAAAATTTGCATCTTTCCAAGAGAGGAAAATTGAAAGAATTAAGAGAGAGAAAACTAAGATAAATGGTAAGTTTGATTTGTGATTTGTGAAATGGAAATATGGAGGAAGACGTGGTTATAATAAATGCATACTTTAAAAAGACTCTCATACCCTTACATGCTAAAAATGAATTAGATCAGTAACAAATCTTGGCCACCGATTTATTTTGATCTAATGGCTGTAAAATGTCCCTAGGTTCACAAATAAGGACGTGGTTCTCATTTGAACTCAATCCTCTCTCTCTCTCTCTCTCTCTCTCTCTCTCTCTATATATATATATATATATATATATATATATATATATATATATATATATATATCATGTGTAGGTGAGTAATCTTTTTTATTTCTAATAAATCACAATTATTAACTTTTTCTAAAAAAAAAATGCTAATCTTTTTTTCTTAATTTAAGATTGTAGGAGAGTAGCTTTTATTATGATGATTATGATGTATACTTGGCCTTTTCTTTTTAGAATCTTAAAAAGAAACAACAAGAGAGAAAAAAGCTCAACATTAACCAACATCGACTTTCTCGTAAAGGATATGCATGTCACGACGAAAAAATTGAAAGTAAATGTGTAGAATTCAACAATTAATTTATGACACTCATGTATTTATCATCACAAATGTGGTAATGATTAAAGAGATATTTGTACGTAGACCAACATATTAAGCGAATATGAAGAAGTCAGTTGAGCACCTCTTTGGATAAGTGCCTGACAAACTAAAGAAGGCAATCATAAAAGATAAAAGTTGAAATCAGTTGTGGCCAAGATTGCGAGCAAATGTTACAAGTTTTTTTTCTCAACAGAATATAACTAGCTCGATGAGTTGTTTGAAATTTTTATGCATTAAAGGATGAATATATACAAGAGAGGAAGGAAGGTAAGTTTAATTTAGAAGGACCCAATGATGACATCCTTTGCAAGACACTTCAATCTAAAGAAAATGCGGGTTGTGTGAGGGGCGTTGGAGGTCATGTTACTCCAACATTGTTCTTTGGACTACCAAGAGGGAGCAAAAAGAGAGGAAACTTGTTATGAATAACAAAAAGAGTTATAGGAGACAAAAAAAAAAAAAAATCTGAATTAGATGCACGTGTAAAGAGACTAGAATAAATAATTTACAAGAATGCGGCTCACATTGAAATTGAGGAGAAGACTAGTTGCTTAGGAAAATATCAGCATCTCGAGAACAATGATCAGATTGATGACAAAAGAATAGAGCCCATCATTGACATACGATTTGGGTGGTGACGAGAAGGTGAAGATTATTTAAAAAATAAATTTTTACTGATAGGGGTGTGCTTACGGTGCAGACAGAATTGGAATTTTCCCTTCAATCCAAAAAACTTGGAAAGCTTGGATTGTAGGACCGTGACCGGTTACGGTCCCTCTCCGATCCATACCGATTTTGGGATTTTTTTTTTATCAAACTATTTCATGTATAGGAGGTTTCAAATTCAAACATAATGTCATGATAGGCAACATATTTTTTCATATAATAATGATTAATTTATAATACAATTATAAAGAACAGTGCATACTACGTAATATATAACACACACACCAAGCAATAAATTATACCTCAAGTTTACATTGTAATATAAAAATGTTTTAATTAAATAAAGTATAATATAACTAAGCACACTACAATTTACAATGAAAACACTTAGTGCATATTTAAATAACTAACTAAATAGTATACAAACAAACAAATTCTACTCTCGATTTATACGATCAGTGTAAACAACTAATAATAATTTTTATTTAAAACAATAAATTTGAAAAAAAAAAATGGGTACATTCCAAAAAAAAACTAATATAAATTCATTTAAAACTTATTTTTTTTTTATAAAGATTTGAAATTTTATTGTATTTTAACCTTTTTTAAAATGTGGTTTAGAACTTCACCCTCATTATTTTTGTTTTTTAATTTGTCAAATATTTATATCATTGAAAATGAGTTTTAATGTTTTCAAATAAGAATATATAAGTTTAAATTTAACTGCCTAAAAATCTTAGATGTGATTGTATACTATTATCTTAGTATATCAATTTTATTAACTATACAAATTCGTCGTTGACTTATTGTTTATATTACCAAAAGAATCACAATATTATATCAGAAAACTAAGATTATTAAGAAATAAATTGCGGGTTCGATTATTTTCACCAAACATTTTATTAAATCTACCCCATTACTAAACTCACCCACCTATTCTTATTATTAAATTATAAATTTAATAATATATTCACCGCTTAATATGTCCATTTTACCTTTTGAATTAAATTAAAAATAAATAAATAACAAAAAATAAAAGAAAAAAAAAAATCAAGACTCAACCCTTTTCCCTATCCGAAAGAAAGGGGGTTGCGATAAAAGAAGTATCAATTTCCGGGGTTCCATAATATGTACAATTCTTGCTCATTAAATAGAAGAAAGTTTAGAAAGGGGTTCACATACCTAAATGTTTTTAACTATCGATTATCATTTCATAATTTTATTTTATATTTATATCATATCATCATAATTTTACATTTGGCCAATGATCATACTCTCAAAATTTATTCTTATAAAATTAGTTTGCACTATGAACGAAGTGAATTCACCCAATTCCTCATTCATTTCAACTTTTACTCTATAATATTAAGAAATATTAAAAATTCTCTTTTTGTTTTTTCCAACTTTTCACCTAATGATGTTGAAAAGATTTTCTTTTTAATTAATATATTCACAAGCTCAGATGACGACGCCTATAAGCAATGGGCCCAAAACAGAAGGCCCAAGACCGGATTTGAACCATAACTTTGTTGGGTCTACGGCCCAAAATATTTGAATTCCCTTTATTATTAATAATCGGTCCGTTGAGTTCCCTGAAGCCGTCTAGAAACTTCGTTCCAGAACACACATTCCCCAATCAGTTTAATAAAATGAAATTTATATAACCCTATCTCGAGACTTCGAGCAATTTCTCTTTAACCAGAGTATATGAACCGTCTGTGAAAGTTTGATTTTCATTAGCACAAACTATTTCGAGTAGAAAAACAGAGCAAAAATGGCGAACAACGAGGATTTGGTGCTGGACTTGGAGGAACTGAAGCAGCTTCAAAGCATCGCAAAGAGGCCTCGCGTTGCCTCTATTCTTTCAACTGAGATCCGCAACTTGGAAAAGGTATTTCTCAATTTATTTTTCCTTTTCTTCTGTTTTTCTTCTTCGTCTTTCACTTGGAGGATTTATTATTGGTTCTTAGCATCTATGTTTGTCTGTATTGAGAAATGTGTAGGCTTTTTAAGCCTTTCGAACGAGTTTTGGTTAACCTTGATGATATTATTCTGTGTCTTTGTAGACGCATTTTGATAGTTCGATTTTCTATGTGGATGTGTGTGTGTATTTGTAGGAAGGCAAGTGCGTGTTAAATTTCGGCCAGATTTCATCATTGTTTGTTTCATTGAATGTGTGGCTAAAGTGAAACCAAAAATAAATATGAAGTTTGACCTTGAGTTTCTATTGAAATCTTATGGAATGAACCTTTTGATGAAATTATTGAGTGTTGTACAGAGCCATTAATCGTTATCACATTCTAGAACATGTGTGATCAAGTGGAAAACGAGACGACATATTTAAATTAGTTGTAGAAATGAGCTTTAATTCAGATTGTTGCTTTTAATGATTCATCAAATCGAGGTGAAAGTCTTTATACTTCATATATGATTTTTCACTTGGAGGATTTGTTACTGGTTCTTAGCATAAATGTTTGTCCTTATTGAGGAACATGTAGGCGTTCTCGTATAGTCGTTGAGTAATGAAAGCTCATTTTTTGTTGAGAAAACTTTCTTGTTGTCCGTGTAGGCTTTTTAAGCCTTTCAAATGAGTTTGGTTAACCTTGATGATATTATACTCTGCCTCTGTAACCTCATTTTGATAGTTCGATTTTCTTTGTGGATGTGTGTGTATATTTGGAGTAAATATGAAGTTTGACCTTGAATTTTTGTACAGAGCCGTTAATCGTTATCACATTCTGGAAAACGAGATAGCATATTTAAATTAGTTATAGAAATGAGCTTTAATTCAAATTGTTGCTTTTAATGATTCATCAAATTGAGGGGAAGTCTTTATATTTCGTATATGAATTTCTGTTGGAACTCATGCTTTAATTTCAAAATCGCTTAACTATTAATCATTCTTTTCCAGTTATCGAATGAAGTTGTTTCGGCACAAACAGCAGCTCCAGTTTCTACGGGCAACACGCCAAATCCAATATCAACTGTGCCTAAAGCATCACCAAGCCCAGTGCTCAACTATTCGACTCTTAGCTCTTTCAGCTGGGATCAGGATAATGATCAATTGAAGGTGATGATATATTTTAATCGGGATCTTTATTGTGTTTAGTACATATAAACCTTTCATCTCTCTGAAATCTCTTATAGTTAGATTGATCGGGAGCATAATATTGGTGTAAATGTCACTCCCTCTGTCTCAAAGAGATAAGTTTAATGGTAATTTCACAATGTTTAAGAAAATGTTGGTTAATATAAATAAAGTTTTCTTTTCCATCTACGCCCTTGTGGTTATTTAATTGTTTATTCATTGTCTCCCCGGTTCCGTAAAAGTAAGTCTAGGTAAATGGAGTAGTGTGATTTTAATATAATTAAATATGGGGTATACATGGAAATGAAAAAGTTACTGCATACTAAATGTAGTAACAAGCCTATCGTTTTGGGACACCCAAAATAGTATTGTGTCCCGTCTTTTGGGATGGAGTGAGTATTTTGTTCCTTGGAATATAAATTAACTCGGTTATTTATTTATTTATTTTATGTGTCTTTGTTATCTCAGATTTATATATCACTGGAGGGTGTTAATCAAGAGAAGATCGAGGCAGACTTTAAGCCGACATCTTTTGATTTAAAATTCCATGATGTCCAAGGAAAGAACTACCGTTGTGCTGTACCTAAGTTGAACAAAGAGATTGTGCCCGAAAAATGCAAGTTGATTGTGAAGCCTAAGAGGGTGGTTGTAACCCTAGTCAAAGCTTCTAAGGGGAGCTGGTTGGATTTGCACTTCAAAGAAGACAGGGTAATTAATTTTCTCTGAACTGCAAAGTACATTATATTTTTTTGTATGATGGAGCTGGAAATTGATGAATAATTTTTGGTTTACAGTTGAAGCCGAGTTTAGACAAAGAGCGAGATCCAATGTCTGGAATAATGGATTTGATGAAGGTATGGCCTAAATAACATTAGACAAAAACTTGTGTAAATGCAGGTCCAAAATTTTAGTTTATTAGTTTTTTTTATTTTTATTTATTTAGTTTAGCTTTTCCAAGGGTTTACCAGGTTTTGAAGTTATTATTATTTTTACAATTTTTATGGTTTTTTTAAAGAATTCTCCTTTTCATTTTTAGGGTTCTTTTAGTTTTTAATTGGTTTAGATTATTATTATATTTTAATTTAAAATTTTTGTTTTAGTGGACCTGCCTAATTTTTCGACTCCTTGACAGGAGTGTGCCTCGTGTATTTATTAAGATCACCGATTTAGTTGTTCTTTCTTTTTTCTTTCTTGCTGTGACGATTTGCATATGTATACAATTTATTTGCAGAATTTGTATGAGGAAGGTGATGAAGATATGAAAAGAACTATTGCTAAAGCATGGACCAATTCGAGGTCTGGAAAAACAGCCGATCCTTTGCAGAGCTAAATATCTACGAGGATGAAAACTAGGCTCTGGTTTTTTTCACTCTCTGGATAATTTATTGGTGCACGTGTTCTTGATCTTAGTATTACTATTGCATGTGTTTTAAATGCTGAAGCGTTGTTTTGACACCATGGTTGATGACGTGGATTGCTGGCTATTTATGGTTTGATAGTTTTGTATTACTCGTTTCACGGGTGTTGGGTCGATAGTGTGTGTTTAATCAAGACTGAAGGCTTGATTTGGATAAAAGAGGAAGTTATATACTAATACTAATGCAATACCGTGCGTCATAAATGTGATGGTTATAATTAATTAAATATCCAATTCAAGACACTTTTAATTAAATTTTGGTCGACACTTTTTAATGTAAAATTCAAGTAATCACTTTCAAATCCAAATCACAGTCGAAGAATAAGAACCTTAAAACTAAATTAATAAGAACCTTGATTGCAATTATGGTCATGATTTTATGATTTAGGACTTTTTTGGATTTTTAAATGATATATTCGATTGGTGTTATGATTTCTTATAAGGCCTCTTAGAGATTTCGGATTTTGATTGCAATTGAGAACAAGGATTCAAGATTTAAGGGTATTTTGTTTTCTAATTGATATATTGATCACTGTTAAGACTTTTGAAAATTGATATTTGTTTTTAAGTAGGGCTTTTGAAAGTTTAGGAATTTTGATTGTAATTATGGCTATAATCTTACGACTTTTTTATTTTAAAATAAAATACTGAATATACCATTAATATTGGTAGAAAAAATAGTACTAAAGGACAATTTTAAAGATCCAAACAAGACAACCAGATCTAATAAATAAAACTTATTAGATATGTTTATCAGACACGAAATACAACTAACGTAGAATAAAACTAGTAAATACAAAAAAATGAACAAATCTCGTAACAATAAAAATTGATCTCGGATTAATCGTTAATTTTTATGAAATATCTAGATTGTATTTGAATATAGTGCAACTGGATCTTTTGAGCGAATTAGGAATTTTGATGAAATTGAGTAGAGAACTGTGATAGATTTCTTACTGAATGTTTTATTTTTCTTTTCTTTGTTACCTTTGTGAGGAAAGAATGTTCGAGAAAAAAAATATACAATGGAAAATAATGCTGATGTTGGAGGTATTGAGATGCAGTGTGAAAGAATTGTAAGCCTAATTCGCTAAGTTGTTCATGAATAAAAATAGAAAATTATTAGAACAATCAACAAATCAAGTGTATTTTGTGTAGAGTGTAAACAAATAGCAGCGGAATTAAAATACTAAAACACAAGCTTTTAAAATTTTTGACTACAATAAATAAATCCTTGTAGTAGTGCCACAAGGCGAAAATGTCTTTACTCGAAAAGTGTATCAACGATTTGCTGTTGATCGAACTCTCAACTCTGATCTTTTCTTCGTGTATTACTCAGCGTATACAGCGTAGATGAGTTGTAGAGCTAGTCCTCATATTTATATAGATATCCTTGCTTATTGCAAGTAAATCACTTTAAATAAGGAGATAAGATAAAATCTAAGACTCCTAATAATCATGACTTACAACATACGAAATTCTAAGTTAGGAGAAAGATAATTACAAACTAAACTAATTCTAATAATATACAATATAATTACCAAATAAGATAAGAATAAAAGCTTTCCTAAACAATTAATATCTAATATATTTTGTAAGAAAGTCAAAATAATATATAGACAAAATAAACTCCTAAAGGGAATAAAAGTCCTAGAAACCTTATACGTATCAAACAACATATTAGATTTCTAATCCTTTTTAAACACAATGAAAAATTCCCTTCACGGTGGAGTCAGGGATGTGTTACAAATTTATTGTCGATCCTTGATTGTGCCCCTATTTTTGAAGGTTCACGTCTGCCCCTACAAACAATTATCAAATTGAGATTTATATATATCACATTGAAAACAATTTTTATATATATAAATATCAAATACAATTTATATATATATAAATATCAAATTGTTGATTGATAGTTATCGAAAATGAACTTTTATCATAATCGATATAAATATTTATTTAAAAAAAATAAATATTTATACATTGAAAATGTTCTTTCATACAATTTAAACTCAAGACTCGAGTGTACTTAATAATTTGTCCAAAAATAGGTCAACCAAAACAAATACTGCAAGTTGATCGTGTAAAGTTACTACTCCCGACTTTAGATTCAATGAGACGATGAAGTCGCCCTCTCATAGGATGTGATCTAGTGATTACTAATATATTTAGTGTAGATTTGTTTCCTCGAACGATTTTGTAATGAGTTTTTGAACAGTTGACTTCTTAGCCTTAACAGAACTTTCTTACCGGTTATGGTTGGTGTCCAACTTCTTTTTTCCGACAATTTAATTTTAATCGTATGAAATTAGGGAGTTTTCTATTATTGTCCTATTTGAATCATCATTTGAAAGAATATCCTGCAATTTAATTCATGTGGGTATACTCGTAATAACTCATGTCATTTTTTAGGCACTGAAAACTATGTCATTTTTAAAATGCTTAAGACTAGAATTCTTAGTCAAGTTTATCAAAAGTGGATAATTACCTACCCTAGGAATGTAGCTGAGGTTGACAAATATTTGATTGTATATTCTATATCCCTGGTAATGTTTTCCTTTCAAAATGATTGAAATGTATTTTAAAATAGGTTGTCACGGGGGCGGAGCTACACTTGAGATTGGTGGGATAATTTCTCCCACACATTTTTTTTCCAAGTTTAAAAATATAAAATAGCTACTTTTGTCCTACCGAGAATTAAACAAAAAAAAAAGTGATATAGTCTTGATTCGACAACATTTAAGTAAGTTTAAAATTATTATTCTTATCACTAATTAAGATAAATAAAAACAAAACTCAATGGACAATTTCATCTTTGTGTATAAGTACTAGGGTTGTAAAATAAATTGAAAATCGAGAATATCGAATTGTTCGAACCGAAAAATATGGTAATCAAACTGCTCAAAGGCACCAAGGCGAGTAAATGAGCAGGTCTCCATCGTGTAAACTTGCGGGTACCCTATATGGGCAATTTTGTAATAAGGAGGTGTACAAAAAATCTAAATCTCTTTTTAGTTCTTGTTTTTACCTCACCTACTCATTCACTATTTTTAGTCACACAAATACTAATTTGTTGTTGTTAGTTTTAACTTTTATGAGTTGTTGTTATTGTTTGAGTATGATTTTTTTAAGGTAATTATTAATTTGACAAATACACGAGTCTTAATGTTCTCAATTGGAAACATGTTAATTAACATATATTCTTGGTATTGATTTTTGAAAAAAAAAACAAAAAAACTTGGTAACGTTTTATAATACTTTGCTTTATGTTATATCCAAAAAATTCAAATATATTAAGATGGATCGGGTCGGGTACCCGACTTACCCGAATTAATTTTGCGGGTAATCGAAAAATAGAGTACCACTGGATGTGAACTAATTCATGATTTGAATTTTTGTTGAACTGATTCTACCGATTCGGGTTTAAAAAGTGCTCTTGAACCAGGTATCTGGTCCATGAACACGCCTAATAATTACAAGCAAAAAAGTTTTTTTTTTACTTTATTTAAATTTTTTATTTTTGGTATATTACTATTGTCTATCCTTGAAATTGCTTATAATTTCATTTTGAGAATTTTGAAAATGAGAGATAAAAGTGATTCAAATCTTTCATAACAAAGAAGTTTAATAGACTGTATATGAGATTTAAATGTAAAAATTAAAGTTAATTTAGTATGAATGGTAATATAATGACTTGTAGTTACATTTGTGTGAGTTGGAGAATACTTCTGATAAATACGATTTTTAAACACATTTTTCAACTTATTTAGTTAGATTTAAACTACTAGTTATGCTTTGATAATGCCTTTTAATCTTATTTTATATTATTTAAACGTTATTACGTGTTTGGTATGTTTTTGTTATTTTTGTAGGAATTTGGAACTTGTTTCAATTTAAAAATAATAATAATAGAGGTTTGGTCTAGAGTTAAGGAAAAAAGATAATAACTGCAGCAAGCCTACGAGCCCAATGGACCAATGGAGCCCAAGATCACTATCGACCTCACTAGCAGTCGATAATTGGGTCGATATTATATGGTGTCTGCAAGGAGACCGCGAGCGACCCGATTAGCGGTCGATAGTGGGGTTGCTAACGAGTCAAAGATATTACAAAACGGCTACAAATCAGGGCTAAAGCTGAGATTTGATTTTGAACTATAAAACACAGCCCATAAACTGTCTAGAAAGTACAAGTTTGGTATCACTCTTATTATAGAACACCATCCTCCATATTTATATAGAATTGTGAGATTGAGTGAGTTTGAGAGTGAATTTGAAGGAGAAACATGTGGAGCGCGAAGATAAAGATACATACGCTTCAAGGATTTAGTATGAAAACTAGATGTTCTGGGATTAACTAAGTTTATGAATATGTCTAGCTAATTCCCCTCTATTCTGGGGTTTTTGATGAATAATGATTGAATAATATTTTGATAATTCTTTCGATTCAAGTATAATTCTTTTATTTATTTTTGTATATTGATTTTATTGGTTCATAAGTGTTTGACAACCATTTGTATTTATAAAAGTTGTGACTGATTGACAACCCTTCAAAACTAATAGTTTGATAAATCATAATTTGAGAGATGAGGTTCAACAATAGACTTTCGAAACGAAATACTCTAATCAACAAAACCGAGATGAGCAAGAAAGACCTATGTTTGTGCGACAACATCCCCATTAGATCAACCCCAGCTTATTAATCTAGTAAGCCCCGATCTTGAGATCCATTTCAGACTCCAAGATGAGCAAGGGGTGTTAACTCCTCATAATGATGCATTGGCATAACGGCCAACTTAGCTTTTTGTGAGGTAAATGAATTTTCATAGATAAAGGAAGCTCGGCTGGTATTTTATTTTATGATTGCTATCGAAAAATGGATCTCGAACAAAAAATAGAACCAGTAACAATGTTGTTGGTCGATTTTGCAGAAGGAAATGTTGAGATCTAGGATAAATCATTTTATCAGTTTTGTTGGGTGAGGAGCCTCTAAGGTTATAAATGAAAGTGCAATTTCTAATGGTGGATGCACCTTTCGCATATAATTCCATGCTCGAGCATCCATTCATAGGAAGCTTCAAAGCAGTAGTCTTAGTTCACCACCTCAAGATAAAGTTTCAAGTAAGAACTGTTGTTGGCAAGGTACGAGGAGACTAATATGTCTCCCAAAAATTATAGGTGGAATGTTTTAAAGATCTATATCCTTTGGATGCCCCGACAGGACACCCCAGAAAGACGATAAAAGTTGATGGGGAAGAAGATGATCGAATTCAACCTAAGGACATGAAATGGGTAGAATTGTTGTCGGGGAATAAGGAGAAATGCACCAGGGTTGATACGAGAATGGGGCCAATGTTCTTAGTTAGATTGGTAGCCCTTTTAAGGTCCATTTTTTACGTATTCACATGGGCTCCTAATGATTTGGTCGGTATTAACCTCGTAGTGGTCGAGCACCATCTTAATATTGATCCTGTGTTTAAACCAAGAAGCATAAGAAAACAAATTTTGACCCAGAAAAGGAATCCATTATCAATAAAGAGGTTCAAAAACTGTTGAAAGCTAAGAATGTCGAAGAGATACAATTCCCGAAAAGGCTGTCCCATGCAGTGCTCGTGCCAATCCTCATAAAATCGTCACATGTGCATAAATTTTTAAGATCTCAACCGAGCATGCCCCAAGTATTACTATCTATTACCTCGGATAGACCAACTTGTAGACTACATATCTAGATGTGAGTTATTAAGCATGATGAATGAGTCCTAGGGGTACCGTCGGATAAGATTGTCAAATAAAGATCAAAAGAGGGTGAGCTTCATCACCCTAAGCGGAATATATTGTTATGTGGTAATATCATTCAGTTTAAAAAATGCGAGTGTCGCCTATCAGAGACTTGTGGACTGTATGTTTGAAGCACATCTGGGAAGGAATGTGGAAGCCTATAACATGTTATTCTAGAGTCTGAAAGCTAAAGCTAAAGCTCGTGTGAATGACTTATATAAAATTTGATACCCTATGACAATACCGAATAAAGCTCAACCCAATGAAGTTTGTCATCGGGGTAAGATCGGGGAAATTTTTGGGCTACATGGTTAACTCGGAGAAAGTCCGTGCTATCCGTGAAATGAATGAGGTACAATGCTTATCGGGGAGGATGGCTGCCCTCAGGAGACTTATATCACTTAGTATGATAAGTATCGGTTAGCATTTGACGAGTTAAAGAATACTTGGCTAATTTCTTGCTCCTAACTAAGCCTATGCAAGGTGGACCGCTACAATTGTACATGTACATCGGAGAACTTGTAGTAAGCGCAATCTTGTTGAGAAAGGAAGGAGAATCTCATAAACTGATCTCATACTCCACAAGGCCGAGCTACAATATGTAGAGACCGAGAAAGCAGCACGGGTCTTAGTGGTAACACTTCGATGGTTGCAGCCAATATCTTTATCTCACAAAATTGTGGTTCGTACAAATCTGCCCTTGAAATCAATAATAAGTAAGCCATAATCCTCAGGGAGGGTAGTTAAGTGGGCAATTAAGTTAAGTGAATTTCAGGTAGACATATGTCAATCTAATAGTTTCTTGGGTACATCATTTGCTATTGTGCCATTTAATCTCTCGTTGAATGATGTCGTCGACTACATTAGAATATCATGACACCTCTACCACAAAGTACTATCATATTCTCAAGATAATATCTATACAATTAAAATGATTTCAAAAGAAGTCCATCCAGAATTTTTGAGAAATCGATGTTCGCCTCTTGATTTTGTGTATTTAAAATTTATCTTGATTTCTTAAGCTAAATGATCGGTTTGGGATCATCTTATTTGCACTTGTTTTTGTATTTCACTACAAGAAAAACTGTAAATTAGAGACGGATTTTTAGAGACAGATTGTTCCGTTGCTAATAGAGACAGATTAGCAACGGAATAGCAACCGATATTTTTAATAATTTTTTAAAAGAAATATTTTTAATTAATTTAGCAACGGAATTAATATTCGTCTCTAATTAGCAACGAAATATTGGTCCGTCTCTAATTAGCAAAGGAATAGCAACCGATAAATCAGTTGGTAAATTTTTTTCCCAATTTTCTATTTTGTTTAGTAACGGAATATATTTCCATATCTAATTAGCAACGGAATATATTTCCGTCTCTAAATAATTCCCCCTTTTCTTTTTATTTATCAATTTTAGAGACCGAATAAATATCAGTCTCTAAATATTTTCCCTTTTTCTTTTTATTTATCAGTTTTAGAGACGGAAAGGGAATCCGTCTCTAATTTTTTTTCCCAAATTATTAGTCTCACTCCGTCCAGTTGAACAGAATACAGACGCCAGCCATTCGTTTCTGTAACAAAGCGATTCTTGAGCTCGTTTTCCCCAAAATTTTCCAATTCAATCCCGCTCATTTTCCCTTGATTTTCACTTTCCGTTCGCAGTTTTCCACTCGCCGTTGTCAATTGAGCTTCCATTCCCTAATTATTTTCCCCCGCTGCCCTAATTCCAATTCTGAGAATAAACACCCTTAAAGGCGCAATCTGGAGAGAGATCCAAGGAATTCCATGGGAGAGGTTAAGCATATCCAGGGAGAAGTATAGACCGGCTAGGTTATATGTAGGTGTCATACATTCTTCATTTTCAGGTATGATATGCTCCACTTCGTGTTTCGAAGTTTGACAATAGATTTTTGAGCTCAGTTTATTTCTAGGGATTAGACAACATACAGATAATTTTTTTTCTTTTCGTTTCACTGCTAATTGTGTTCAATGTCAAAATGATTGCTTGAATTTGGTCATATTTTTGTACTGTGCCTGTTAGATCCATGGGGTAGGCTTCTTCGGTCTCTCTTTCAATTGGAGAGAAGTTGCAAAATTGGGACAAATGAATAATGTTGCATTCATAATTTTATTTCATTCTACACAATAATCTAGACCTCTTTCTCCTCCTTATACATGCGTATGCAACACAAAACAGTAGCTCGAGGATTTGCATCTGTCATTTCAGTGGCTGTCATCAACATTATTTATTAAGTTTGTAGAAACCTTCAAGGCTAGAAATAGACTGAAGCAAGCTGAGTTGCTTACCTTATGTTTCTTGTTTATTTCATTTTATTTTGAGAAGTTTCCTACTTATGATACTTTGTCTTGTGTACATTACCTTTGACCTTGTGACTTGTGTGGTGAAGGGTATGATAGGTTGATATATTATCAGTGTCCTATTACCCATTCATGAGACGGAAATTGAACATCTAAATATATGAATATGATAAACTTATTCTTGATTTCTAACATGGGTTTTTCTCTCTCTCTCTCTTTTCTGTAATATATGAATATATTTTTCTTAATTATCATTTCACGTTTGTTTGTTATAGGTGGTGGAGGTGAAGGTGTTGCTGGCTTTTACCCCCTCAAGGATAACATATCACTCAGATCGGGAACAAGAAGCAATTAAGAAAACCAATTTGTAAGAAATTCTTTTTTTTTTTGTTGTTGGTGCCTTTAAATGAGCATTTTTCTTATGCATGCAATTATTCAATCTTTGCCTCATTTTAAAACAAGTAAAATAATGTCCAATTATTCAATTAAAGATTAAACTGAGGTGAACAAGTACTCTTAGACGTAGCCAAAGGTCGGTTGGGACAGGCTTTATCCCGTCCTGAAAAATAATACAGTACTTGGTTTTTGTAAGGAAAATTTAAAGTTAAATGTATACTAAGCGAGATATTACGACTCGTGAAAAAAATAGGATCTTTGAAAAATAAAACCTAAATTTGGTCATTTCATATCATCCAAATAAAACGATGTCGATGAAGCCAGAGGTATAAATAAAACAAATTTGTGCATTCCATCTCCAGCTAAGAGTATATAACACCTGGTATTTATTTTAAAACAGCACATTGATTAATCAAGAATTCAGGCTTCCCCAGGAGTGGACCTATTAACAAAGAGATCTGTTTTGAGGAAAATAATTTTAAACTCATATTGTTTTCTAATAAATGTGATAATATTCATATTGTTTATATGCTCTCAGACTTCCCAACAGAAGGACTTGACTGAATCAATTGGTTGATTTTAAATTTCAAAAGTTATTGGGTCCATTATGACTTGATTTTGACTTTGATTCCAGGTTCATTAAACTGCTCCACTATATTATATTCTCTCATGAAGAGATATAATAGTAACCGACGTGTGCAATTTTAACCCTTAGTGCTACCAAGACAGTGACCAGCTTTTTCTTGTATTTGGTTCATTCTGATGCTCTGTTGCAATCTCAGTTCCATCACTCTGGCCTCAATGACCGACTATTTCTAGCTATATTGATGAGAATAGATCAGCATTATATCTTTCCTTTTCCTTCTTTTTTGGACAGAACTCTGTAATTGGTAGGATAAGGACAGTCTGCTTCTTCTTTTTTTTTTTTTCAATTATAGTAATTTTTAAATTTTATGAAATTATAAAGTGGTCCTAACATAAATTAATATTTTTAATGAAAATAAATATATTGACCATGGATAAATAAATAAYTTTTTATTATATGTAAGTACATACTAATCTGACCATGGATAAATATAAATACAAACCGCTTGGGACATATTCTGTAATCAAGATATGAGTATAATTAATCAAGATAGCTCAAGTGGTTTCATTTCATAGTTTATTTAGTTATTATTATTTTTTTCTCCTTCGATACACCCGAACTATTAAAAAAATGCTAACACCTAATTAAAGTAATTATATAATCTGGATGTTTTTTTTTTGTGTGTGTGTGTTTTTCTTATTCTACTTGTATTTCGATTTGTGATTGCAGTTAAAAAAAATAAAAAGTGGTCCGCAAATTTGAAACCATTATAAAATAAATAAATAAAATTAAAATTTTCTAACAATTACAATCAGCTTGTGAGTATATCGAATACAACCATATTAAATAACTATAACGAAAATCTTAGTGTAATACTGATACACAATTTATAATTGTGCTTTTTTTTTTAACAATATAAATTTGATGAGTTTAAAATGGACTATGGTCTATTGTTATGCATGTGGAAATTTATTCTTTATATCTTAATTTTTTTTTTCTAAGTGCTTAATTTCATAGATTACTATTTTTGTTTTCAGATTTTATTTTGTTAGATTATGAATGGTATGAAAGTTGTACTCCAGTGAATATTTATGAAATATTTAGAGATTTAGTGAATGGTCTTTTAAGGATTTTATATGCTTTGGATTACATTGTAAATATTATATTGTGGTCTAGTTGTATTTTCTAGTCAAAGCATGGTGGGGATAGGCAAAAGCATTTGCACAGCTTGCTTTGCCATTCTGTCACAATCTTTCTTGAATTATTGTGGTCAAAGCATGGTGTGGTCTAATAGGGTACAAATTTCTTTACAAAAGATGGAATGCCAAAGGCACCATTATCTAACGGTTTGTGTTTGATTTAGGAAATCCCAAAATATGCATTCCGATCGTAGTTGAATGTATAAACGGATGGAAAATGGCTATTTACTGTCATCGTTTGTTGAGGGGCTTGAATCTTTCATTGAGTTTGCTATCAATCAACCTAGATGGATGGACGATACACACATTAGGTGTCCATGTAACCTAGTTAGGTGTCAAAACAGAAGATACATGAGTGCAGAAAGCGTAAAAGAACACTTGTTGGGAAACGGGTTTGTGCCGAACTATTTTGTTTGGACGTCTCATGGGGAAACAAATTTGATGTCTGTTGGAAATCACGATATCAATGCCGGTGGGCCATCATCTGTGGCTGATGCAGAAACAACGACCACGTATGTGGCTGATTTAGAAATGTCCCCGTACACCACTATGGTTTGAGATGTTGCTGGTCCACGTTTCAATATGGGTAATAATGACAACATTGAAGTCGAAGAGCCACCTAATCCCCAGAAGCAAAGTTTCTATGACATGATAAAGGCTGCAAAAAAACCGTTATGGCCTGGGTGCGAGAAACACTCTCAACTTTCTCTAGCAGCTCGACTGATGAACATAAAATCGGAGAACCGTATGTCTAACAAGTGTTATGACCAAATCTCTGAGTTGATGAAGGACATTGTACCTGAAAATAATGTAGTCCCAGACAACTTTTACAGCAGCAAGAAGCTATTGCGAGGCATGGGGCTACCGGTGGAGAAAATTGATTGTTGTAAAAATGGGTGCATGATATATTGGGCATCAGATTCAACTTTGACAACCTGCAAGTTTTGTAACCATCCTCGGTTTAAAAAATCTCAACTTGGAAATGGGAAGCGACAAAAGACTAGCATAGCATACTCAAAGATGTATTACTTTCCATTGACTCCTCGACTACAACGATTGTATGCATCCAATGCTACAGCTAATGACATGAGATGGCACGCCGAGCATGAAGTGGATGATGGTATAATGCGTAACCCATCGGACTCCCCTGCGTGGAAGCATTTCAATGAGACTTTTCCAGACTTTGCAGCCGAAAGTCGAAATGTAAGACTAGGTCTTTCTACGGATGGTTTTCAGCCATTCGGTCATTTTGGTCAACAATATTCCACGTGGCCAGTGATTCTTACTCCTTACAACCTACCAATGTCCTTACTTCACAAATCCATTTAGTATAAAAGAATTTGGTTGTATTGGATGATAATTTCACAATTAAGTATAGTAATATAGTATAATCGGAATATATATATATATATATAATTTTTTTGGCAACTGAAATCTTGATTTTATATGCAAATTTTCATAAAATAAACAATCTAAGTTTTTAATAGAATTGTTATTTCATTGAGCCCAAATTTAGTATCTTAGGATTTATTTGAACTTTTGTGCAGCGAGATGAGCATGGGAAGGACCCAACTGTGGTTGATACTTTTATCAGCTTGCATATGCGAAAAGATGGGACGTATATTGACGAGAAATCTAAGAAAATAGCTGTAAGTATATTATAAACTTGAATTATTATTCCAGTTTTAATTAATATTGATACTGTTGTGATGTCCATAAAACTTAWTTTTGAAGGCGGATGTCGAATCTCGTATATCTGCTGCCCAGGAGGTCGGAGAGGAGGCGGGTGTGACTAAAATTTTCGTAAGTGCAGTAGGTAGGGTGAAGAAGCAGTGCTTGTATGGAACTAGTAGTGTGAAGCATAAATATGTCGATTTGCATTCTAGTTCTTCCTCTCCGACATCTGCGACATCATCATACATGGAGACGGCAGCACTACAAACTCAGGTGTAGAATTTGCAGCAGGCTTTAGAGGCGGAGCGTGCTGCTCGGCAGCAGGATTTAGAGGCGGAGCGTGCTGCTCGTGCGGAGATGCAGGCACAAATGGCAGAAATGATGGAGCTTTTTCGTCGACAAGGTGGACCACCTCCACAACCATGACATTTCTCCAACAAGCTTTCGCTTGTCGTTTTGCATTTTGGATGTTGCCGTTTGACATTTACGATATTATCATTTTATCTTTTGGCATTATAAATGTTGTGACTTTTTATTTGACATTATTTTTGTTTGTCACTTTGTATTTTGGATATGTTGTTACTTTTTCGTTTGATAATATTTTAATTGTCATTTTGTATTTTTGGATTGAGTTAAATTTGAGGTATTTTATAGTTTATTTGGTGATTTACAGGTTATATAAAATATTAAAAGAAGGTCTGTTTTTGATACATTTAAATTAACAACGGATAATCAATTCTGTTGCTAAAAATGGGGTTTCTATTTTAGCAACGGATTTATTCTGTTGCTAAATTTTCAAAATAGAGACAGAATTTCTGTTGCTAAATTAGCAACGGACCTATTCTGTTGCTAAAATAGCTAAAAAATAGACTTTCTATTTTAGCAACGGATTTATTCCGTTGCTAAATATCCAAATCAGAGACAAAATTTTCGTTGCTAAATAGCAATGGACTTATTCTGTTGCTAAATATCGGTATTAGAGACAGATTTTCCGTCTCTATTTAGCAACGAATTGAATTCTATTGCTAAATAGCAACAAATTAGAGAAAAAAAATTCTGTCTCTATTTAGCAACGGAATTAATCTGTTGCTAATTTTAGCAACGGACATTATTTTCGTCTCTAATTTTAGCAATGGACATTATTACTGTCGCTAATAATTAGCGACGAGCATTTTAGCAATGAATTTGATCGGTTACTAATCCGTTGCTATTTTAAATTTAGCAACGGAAATAACTTATTAGCAACGAAAAAAACCGTTACTAATTTTCGGTTTTCTTGTTGTGTTTAATGCGAAATTACTTACAAAATGAATTGGTATCCATCTTAGTTTTGACTAAAATGGAGTAATGGAAGGGATTTGTAAAAAATAATAGTGGAGAATGGATCACATCACATAATTGTTTTGAAAGATTTGATAACTATATATATATTAATCACACCAAAAAATATAAACCGGCAAAATCGCTAGAAATCTAATTAGATTCCTGAGATATCTACATTGTTGCGCTTTACTGAGTTTACAGTAGCACCACATAATCAAAAAAAAAAAAAAGAAAAAAAGAAAAAAAAAAGAGGAATTCATCAAGTCTCATGTTACGTATTAAGACATTTGTATACACATTTGTCACCTCTGTTCCCTGATTATAAAATAAAAAATTATATGATATTTCACTGTAAAAATATGATCGTCTTATTAAATAATTTTTATAAAATGTTAATTATTTGATTTTTTTGAGTTTTTATTATAAATTTTGTAATATTTGACTAAATTCAAAAAAAAAAATATTTATCTAAAAGACATGCACATTTTCACGTATATACTCGCCTAGACGCGTCTATGCTTTTAACAAAAAAGGAGTTGATCGACTTTTTACAATCAATGAAATAAACGAGGCATTTTTTTCACGCCTCACATCTAGACGCACCTATATGATGTCTATTTCGAACACTATACACTAAGAATAGTCAACCATAAGAAATATTACAAATTGATCGTGTAAAGTCACTATTTATTTGAGTATAATATATTCAACGTTCCACGATAATTTCGAATTATTGAAATTGCATTATTATCATTGGGTAAGTGAATCAAATCTGATGTGATCATCAATTTGAAATTCACTAGATATGTTGCGTAAGAATTGGTCATGTTCATATTTTTGTGGTTGCTCATATAGGCCCTGAAGTTTTTCAAAAGTACTACTTATTAAAGTTAATTAGACTTTATGAGCCAAATACTGGAAATGAAAAGGGATGGTTGGTGTTCAATTTCCCTTTCTTTTTTTTTTTTTGTCCTATTTGAACCATCATTTGCAAGAATATCCTGCAATTTATATAAATTCGCAGGCCTATTTTAAAAGGGCTTATGACTAGAATTCTTAGTCAAGTTTTTCAAGAGTGGAACAATTACCTACCCCTAGGAACGTAGCTAAGGTTAACAAATTATTTTGATTGAATATACCACATCACTGGTAATATTATTTATTTCCTTTTCAAAAAGATGACTTAGAATTTTATTAAGTGTATTTTAAAATAGGTTGTCACGGGGGCGGAGTTACACTTGAAATTGGTGGGATAATTTTCCCCACACATCCTTTTCCAAGTTTTAAAAAATAGCTATTTCTGTCCACCAAGAATTTAAGGGAAAAGAAGTGAAATAATGTTAATACGACTACATTGAACTAGTTTAAAATTATCATTCGTATCATTTCATTAAGATAATAAATAAAAATGAAAATTCAATGTATGATTTCAACTTTGTGTACACGGACGGGCTTATAATTTTTAGGGAGAGAGCGGAGTAGGGAGGTTTAACTAAAAAAGAGATGTGCGGGGATTGGGGGCGGTAGTCCCCGAGAATTTTTTTCCCGAATTTATTAATATTAACTTGAAAATAATAGAAAAGAATATTTGTTCGAATGAATAATATGAAAATAAGTATTTTTTACCGGGTTGTTATATCTAGCTTATTATACTTTTAGTTTTAGATTCTTGCAAAAGAAATTTTCATTTACGATAAAATGAATATGGTCGAGGCAATGAGAAAAAAAGAAACTTTAAGCCATAATAGTAATATGATTACAAAAGATTCAATTGAAAACTAACAAATTATCTTTACGAGAAATTTATCATGTATATATAATATTATGAAATTTGGAAGATAATTTATCAGGGTTGGCAAAATACAATTATCTCGCATTTATACATATAAAATATAGGGGATGTCTACGGTGCCGTGAAGGTACCATTCCCCACTTAATCAGAACCATTAGATCCAAAGTTGGTTATGGATAATGGTAAAATTAAGGGATGTAAATGCAGGGGGCCTGGGAGGTATGTTGCCTTCACGGCACCGTAGTCATTTCTTAAAATATAATTAATTAATACTATCCTAAGGTACCAGTATAGGGGGTGTCCCACCTGCCCATCTCTGTTTGTGTATAATTACATGCAAAAGAGATTTTTTTATTTATTTTTTACTTTTAGTTTTCAGTTTATTACTCTATTGTCCATCAATGTAATTGCCTATAATTTCATTTTGAGAATTGAAAATAGAGATAATAGTGATTTAAGATAAGAAGTTTGAGAGTGAATGTATACTAATATAAAAATAGAAATATAGTTACTTTAGTCTAAAATAGGAATATTTTAAATTTTAGAAAACTTACGAATATGACTTACTCCTTCCGGTTCATATTAAATGTCGTTTTAGAAGTTAAATATTGTTTCAAATTAATTGTCGTTTTAGAACTTTTTACTTATTTCTTCCAACTTTATTCCTACTCATTTAAAGAAACAAAATAAATTTATGGTAATAAGATAAGTATTATAGTAAAGAGGTAAGAGAATTTAATTAGGAATATTATTAATTAATGAAAGGTGTATTAGTCAAATTTACACGTTTCTTAATTTTAGATAAGTCATTAGAAAATGACTTATCTATCTCATGAGTAGATCTCCCATGTGACGGTCACACGGATCCCTTACAGTGTGACGGAGCCTCATGACCCACATCTTTAACCATTTAATTGGATCTATAAATCAAAAATTGACGCAACTGCCAGAATTTCCCCAAAAAGACGCCGCTGGTCTCTCTCTCTGTGCAAAATCTCCAGCGCAATCTCTCTCAACTATGTCATCGTCTGCATTCACCGGCATAATCTCATCGTCGCACCACAGGTCTGTGCAATAGCCAGCGCAATCTCCTTCAACTATATTAATGTATATACAATATCTGGACCAAATCCGCTCTCTCTCTCTCAATTATATCACATAGATCCAACGAGTTCATCGTGCGTCATGAAGCTCCGAATGGCCATAGAAGAACGACCAATGCGGTGCGTCGCGCTGATAACTTCCTATATTTCTTTTTTCCTTTTTATTTTCTGTTGTAATATCGGTGATAAAGCCATCAAGGATATGGGTGATTGATGGTGGTGGTGAATTAATTCACCAATACTAGTTCTTTTAGGATTTTGATTCTTATTTTTGGATTTTGCAAAGAGATGATGGGATTTAAACAAATAAGTGCAACAATTTRTGGTGTTTAGTCTTGTACATTAACTGTTTGATGAAATGCTTAAATAGAATTAATACATTTTTAGTTTGGATCAGTTTATTTATCCCCTTTTTTCCAGACTTGTGAATGATTTTGTTGTTGTAGGTGCAAAAACAATTGCAGGAAGTATAACAGGCGGGACGAAGCAGACACAAGAGATGTTGGATTTTTGTGATGCTCACAATTCCCATTCAATATTCAAACGACGCGTTAGAGAGGATGATAAAAAAGGATGTAAAATATCTTGATATATCTATATGACTCTCAAGTGAAATGAGGAATTAATAGCTAAATGCATCTTTTTTTTGTTTGGGTCTGGTGAAATTTGTTTGTTAAGTGTTTTGCTTTTTTTATGTATGAGAATAAAATGAGTAGAGATTAGTGGGTTGAGCATATGTAATCCACCATTCTCTTCTTTAAAGTGTTTGATTTTGTGGTGTGTGACATTTGTTGAATGGATTGTAATATCCTCTGTTGTGTTGTGGAGGAAAGATATTTTATTTGTCCAGAAATTGGGTTGTTTGAATATTTATATTTTATTTGTGCAGAAATATTGTCACTTTTTCAATAAAAACTGTCACTTTTACACTTAAAAGTGTCACTTTTGCATATTATAAGACTTATTTATTGTGAACTCTGTATAAAGGAATATCGGAATTTGCGCACAGAAATGTGTCACTTTTTTATTTAATATTGTCACTTTTTCACTAAAATGTGTCACTTTTTACATATTATATTATAATTAATAACTTAAACTATAACAATTTTGAGCAATACATTTTTATGGATTTTTACTATGTGGGTCGGAGGCGGCGCTGCAGTTGAGCTTGAACCATTTCTCAACGCCGCAGTCGGCGCCGATGCCGAAGGGGTAGGGGACAGTAAGGTCGCCGCATTTGATGGGGCAGTTAGGTTTTGTGATGATTGGGGTTTTAGGATGTTGAATGTGTCGAAGGTGGTGGTGGCGGCCAATGTGAGGATGATCCATGTTAGGAGTGAAAACTTCTTTTTGCGCATTTTTTTTGTATTACAGTAGACAGTGTGTGGAGTTTATTTTTCAAATTGGTGCAAATGTGACAGCTTATTGGACAAAAGTGACATATGTTGGTGCAAATGTGATATTTTTTTAAAGGAAAAAAAATAAAAAATAACGATTACTTCAACTATTAGAAAGTGACATTTTTTATTTATAAAGTGACAGTAATATCTTAAGAAGTGACAGTATTATAACTTGACTACTATAATTTGTGTAGCAATTCTTTTTCTGCAAAAATTCAAACGCGACATTTTTTTGAACAAAAGTGACATATTTTAGTGCAAATGTGACAGTTTTTTACAGGAAAAAAATTCAAAAAATAACGATTACTATCAACTATTAAAAAGTGACACTTTTTACAAGTGACAGTAATATATTAAGAAGTGACAGTATTATAACTTGACTACTATAATTTGTGTAGCAACTCTTTTTCTGCAAAAAATCAAAAGTGACACTTTTTTGGACAAAAGTGACATGTTTTTGTGCAAATGTGACAGTTTTTTACAGAAAAAAAAAATAACGATTACTATCAACTATTAGAAAGTGACACTTTTTATTTATAAAGTGACAGTAATATCTTAAGAAGTGACAGTATTATAACTTGACTACTATAATTTGTGTAGCAACTCTTTTTCTACAAAAAAAATCAGAAGTGACACTTTTTTGGACAAAAGTGACATATCTTGGTGCAAATGTGACTTTTTTTTTTATAGGAAAAGTGTTATTATTCATTTGAAATAATAAAATTATCACACAGAGTACCGTGTTTGCAGCTAGGTTACATATAATCAACGCAATAAATTTCAGAGACAATGTATTACAGAATGTCCATTTCATGTTCATGTTTATATTCGATTTTCTTGAATAGTACAATGGTCTAATACCAACTCAATGTATCTCTGTGTAAATTGTACTTCCTACAAGCACAAGATTATGTTCTCAAGAGTAAACCCCAATGTCAATACTAATATTCACTTTTTTTTTTGTCTCTAACTATTATTCATCTCTCTTCTCATCAGTAATCATCCCTTCATTGTATCCACGCACAAGATTTTCATCCTCTACATAGGCCCATCCAACAATTCTTCAATATCCATTTTGCATATAACTTTTGAACATTCTTTCTCGAAGCTCCAAATGCTCTGATCAAGAACACACGTCTGTCCCACCAGTGGCAGTGAAAGTAAATGTTCCTTCAGGGTCAACATTGACCTTTGGGTCCTTGGCATCGGGCAGCAGCACGGTAAGATATACCTTGTCCTCCCTTTCTGCCCATTTAATTTCTGGGTGTCGGCTGCAGAATATACAAAAGATCTGTTAGTGGCTCAATGTTATAAACAGGATCAACCCAGCAGCTATAAAAATATAAAACTAAACATCCTTTATTATTTAAGGACATTCAAATAATCATGATAATTCCCAATTGAAATGAACAAGKATATTGCTAAACCCATAACTCGATAGAGACAAAATTATATTTACATCACAGTTACACAACAAACACACTTCAATGTAGTATCAAAACCATTACAAAGGCTATAAAAGTAAAATTTAAAAGGAAACAAACKAGAAAATCCTCATATATTTGAAAATTAAATATCTACATCTACAACAAAWTTACACAATCTTACAGCAAATATTACAAATCCCTATGGCAAGATTTTAATCTTACTCTTCGTGGTGAGGATACCAACTTCACAGATCGATTGAGCACAACGATGTTCAGTAAAAAACATTAACAAGCAATTGCCATTTTCATACACACACACACACACAGAGAGCAATAGGTAGTTTTAAAGTCATTAAAATTAACTCAAAACTTGAAAATCAAACCCCGGCGGACCATATATTCAACAACTTGGGAATACAATTACCGGAAGCAAACGAAATAAAAACCCAGATATATAAATGAAACCCTAATTACAGTCTCGGCCGAAAACAAGAGAAAAAGGAAATAAATTACCGTTAACATAAAAATCGAGACGGTTGGAATGATTTTTAGAGGAAAAAAACAATACCTCATTTTGAAGTCTGATTTACTCAGAGTTAGCAGAGAAACAATAATGAAAAACCCTAGAAGCAAAGTGAAGAGAATAAAGTGAGAGAGAACTTGGGCTTTTCAAACGCGATGAAAGCTCTCCCTAAAAGCTGAGCGGAGGGAGAATGAAAAGGGAAGTGAGAGACTCGTCGGTGTCGAAAGGCGGTGGGTGGTGGTCTCACAAATTCTGATCGGTGGATGCTGGTTTCACAAATTCCGATCGCAATTCTGATTGTACAGGAAAAGAGAAAATTGTGTAAAGAGATAACGAGGGGAAGGGTTAATTGGGGGAGTTTTTTTTTTTTTTTTTAATATAAGGGATCCGATTTTGATGGACCGAGTTAGGGTATTGGGGCGAATTATTGGCCCGTCACACAATAAAGGACCCGTGCTGGACCGCTCACATTTGAGCTGTTTGTCCCTAGTCTCATTCAGTGCATGACATGTTATTATGACTTTAGTTCCAGCACTCAAAGTCTTAAAATCGTGCTCTTCAATCCGATAAAAGTGAGGCTAAAACAACATTGCTTTCGGGATATAATTAACAATAACTCTCCGCTCTCATTTTATCTGTCACAATTGACTAAGAAGATTAAGAAAATATAATTATTGCTTATAATTATATGTATCAAATGACCATAATATTTTTTTATTTAGAGTAATTAAAAGTGTGAAATAATTAAGAGCAAAAATAGTAAAATAACCTTTAATTTTATTGGGAAAAGTAAAAAAGTAACAATGCATTCTCTTTCAAAAATGTAACTGCGACAGGTAGATAGAATGGGGACAAAGGTTTTTTTTTTTTTTTTTCAAATTGCCGACAAATACAACGGGAGGTAAGTAGTATAATTTATGAAGAAATATGTAATAATACATTAAGTAATAAAATAATTTATTTTTAAAAGATGAATTAAAGTGATTGGTATGAAAAAAATTGTAATAATGATTGATAATTAAATGATTATTTTAAAAAATGAATCGAAGTGATTGATACGAGACAATAAAAATAAAAATGAGTACAAAATATAATTTTTGAATTTTATTTAAAAAATATCATGAAAAAAGAGAAGAAGAAAAAGAGACAAAGTGAAAAGAAAAAAAAAAGAGCTAAAAGTAAATTGTATGAAGTGTTTTTCTCAACAAAAAAAAAAAAAAGAGGAGAATATTTTAATACAAGTAGTAATTTTATTTGCATTCATTCCTTAAATCTCTCGGACAATATTAAAATAATAATTGTTGTAAAATAGAATAAGTATTACTTGCTCTGTCCCATTCTATCTGCCACAATTAACCATTTCATTAATAATAAGAAACATGATTAATGTTATAATTATAAGTATTAAATGATCATAATATTATTTTGTTTAGAATAACTAGAAGTGTGAAATAATAAAAGTAAGAATAAAATTAGTAAAGTAACATTAAAGTATTATTGATACAGTAAAAAATAACAATGATTCTCTTTTGCAAATATAATTGTGATAGATAGAATGAGATATGAAAGTTTCTAAATTGAGATGAATAGAACGAAATGTAAAAAGTACTGTATTTTTCTTATGTTTGGCCGACTAAGAGAGCAACTGTCTATATTCAATTTGAGAATCTTGGAAATAAGAGAAATTAGCGAAGAAAACTTTTTTTTTTGTTAGTGTGTGAATGTATATGAGATGAAAAATAGTTATTAAAATTAATTTAATATAAGAAAAAGTAAAAATAATTAATAATAATCGATAGTCAGAATTATTTGAATTAGTAAATAATAAAAATTATAAAATTATATAATTATAATTTATTTTAAAAAATAAATTGAAATGATTAATTAATGAAAATTAGAAGTAATTTAAAAACATTAAAGTAGATATCTTTTTAAAAAAACCACAAAATTAATCCCACCTCATTGGTAAACCTCGACACATTAAAAAAAAAAAAAAGGAATATTGTGAACATCACGTGATCAGCTCGCTAGGTCAGTTTTTTCCATCCCAACTAGATTAGACTGACATCATGCATGACTTTACACAATAAAATATTTTTTATTTTCATTTAGCAACTCCTAATTCAAATAGGACCAAAAATGCATTGCTAACCCACAAGTTGACACAAGAATGGACCTGTTGCTTGTGTACCTGGGATATATATTAACTAAGTCTACAATTTGGTTATTCAAACTACAAATTGGGTACGAATGTTCCTGATTATTAATATCAATAACATTTTTGACCCACAATAGAGTGGACAGATTTATCTAGGTAGCAATTTGGTATAATCTTACTATTATCCAAGTCATATAACTCTAATTATCTTATTTTGAGTTTTTTTATAGTATACATCAACTTTAATTATTATCTCTTCATTTCATATTTATTTCCTCTTTAGAAATTATCACTCCTCGAAACAAACATTCATTATGTTATATTATTTCTAAATTTTTTAAATGAAAATATATCCAATTGCTCCATTGATATTTGACATGTACGAAAAATTAAATTCCACAATAAAAAATAGTAATTTTTGTTTTTTCTTTAGGGGCTCAAAACCCTGGGTCTATTTGGATTTGAATTCACTGTGAATTTCAATATATAGAATCTTAGGTATTCATAATTTTATAAATAATAATTTATTTATTTTTTTGTTATAAGATTCAATTTTTTTTACTTTTTTAAGTAGTATATGAAAATGCATTTATTCGATACCAAATCATATTTGAAAAGTATGAGTATTATATTTTTATATTGTATTTAATAATATATAATTATTTAGAATCTAATAATAATTAAATTAAAAACATGAGTGTAAGATAAGGGGTGAGAAATTGTTGATTGTTTATTAAAATTTGAGTTCTAAAACAAACGAAAAATTTGGAACTCCAATCTAAATATTTGGAGTCTAAAACCAAATATAGCTCTAATATCCCGATGTCAATCCTTTTATAATTAATTAACCAAATGGGAAACAAATACTTTTTTTTAGAAGATGGGGAAACAATTTTTTTTTTCTTATAATTATTTTCTTTTCTTCCGTCTACTTTTAAAAAAAGATCATGTATCCTACACAATTCCTTTAATAAGTGATGTTTTGTGATTTTTGGTGTCAAATCGAAAAATCTAATTACGCCTATTATTCAAATGTAGCTTTTATGGGAATTATTGATTCGTCCGAGATCAATTTTATTGATAAGAGATTCGATAAATTATTTTTATTTGATGCGATTATTTTAATTGAATTTTCATTATTATCAATCAATATTGTTTCCAATAACATTAATAATATTTAAATGTTTATTTTTAAAAAAAACCAATGTAAATTAAATTAATTAAATACTGGCATGTCGCCCATGCATTTTCAGTGAATTGGGTTGAAATCAAGGCTAAATTAGTAAATTGCAACATAACAGATTAATTGGTAGAAGATCCAGAGCGTAGATAGGCAATAATAGTTTAATAAACTTAACAATAAGTCCATTGAAGTCTAGTATAATTAATTTATCATATGAGAATGAGCAATATTCAATTTTTTTCTACCCCCTTTTAATACGTTTTCTATGAACTGGTAGGTAGATTGGCTGCAATAATTTTCAATGTAATAATTTTGGTGATCGAAAATTCAGAATGGGGAAAGTAGTTAAATTGTTCAATTTTTTTTTTTCAAATATAGTTGACAATGACAAAAAAGGAAAAACCGATGGATTTTAACGGCCATTTTTCCGTCGTTAATTACCGACAGCATTCAATTTGCTGACGAATTTTTCAACTGTCGATAAACATATATATATTTTTTTTGAATGAAATTTATCAATATTTTGATGACATCTTTAAAATTCATAGAATTCATAGGTAAAAAGTATTGATGAAGACAAATACCGATAGATTAAATTCGTTAATAAATCATTACCGACGTATTTACCCATCGATATTCAACTTTTTTTTTTTTACTCTGATTGTTTAAATATTTCTGTACGTTAATTAAATCCAAGTCTTTCATTTATTCTTAACTAGGTATACAGAATCTAACCTATTCAACACAAATATAATCCTTCAAAAACAAAAAAGGACTGTAATATGCGTCTAGGGATGTTGATAGTTGGATTTAATTGGGTTCAAGCCCCCATTTTAGCATTTTTAAGGTTTTAGATTCACACACTCCAAATTCTAATCAAATTGAGTAGACCCCGTAAACCCATTTTCATAATTTAATAAGTGTTAAGAAAAATATTTTTGCAAAAACAACACTATTAAAATTCCAAAAATATTATGTTTAATAGAATTAAATGAGTGAGACAATATTATATAGTAATTTTTTTAAAAAATATATATATATATCAATAGAACAACAAGTATGCACGGGGTGTTCGACTACAAACACAAAAGCATGAAAAAGACACTTGAGTCTATAGGGCAACATCAACAGATTTCTGAAAGAGAGCGAGCCTATTAACACCTAACTTAGTTGAGTAAGCAAAAGTTTTGTACTCGTTCCAAGTGAAATCTTTGTACAAACTTTGTTCGCCTTCTTTCATCGCTAAAGGGGCAATTCTTTCGTCCATTGTTGGTCCACCAAAATAAATCATTGACACTCTTAGTTTCTCATTATTTGTCACAACCCTGTGCTTCACGCTTCTGAATTTGCCATTAGTCATGACCTGCACATATCATATTTACCCCAAATTAATAAAAACTCAGTATAATTAGTTGTACAAAGTCACAACTGAATTCCAAAATTCTATTTATTTCTTTTATGATTTAATTTTGAATATTAAATTGTATACATGTTCGAGTCTGATTGATATTTCTTGTTCCACTTTTTTAATTAATTACCTGAAGAGAATCACCGACGATGAAAAAAAAAGTGGTGTGATCAGGTGGAACTGAAACCCATGTACCATCACTTAGACAGATTTGGAGGCCCGATGTGTCATTAGACCTAATTACAGATATTATTTGTGGATCGGTGTGCTCGCCAAACCCAATTAAACTCCGACCACTCAATGCTTCAATCTCAGGGCAAGGTGGGTAGTAGTTTACCCTAAAACACGAGTCGCTATTCTCGTTTCTTATCATCTCGCTCAGTTTATCACTCGACTCGATTCTAAGTTCATCACCAATCATCTCTAAAACGAGACACGTCATGTTTCGAACAGCATGAACATACTCGTTCACGTGACCCCTGCAATATATTTATTTATTTTCAATAACTTTTTTCTTTTTAAACCACGCAAAGAATGAAAATTATTTACCATAGGGTTTTTTGAATGCCTGGAAACATGGAATGAGGTGGATTGAGTTCAGGGTTTGTGTTGAACAGCAAATACTCAAGCCAGCCCATGTCGCCGTTGGGCCCGATATTCTTGTGGCCATAGCCAAGCGGGCTGGTTGGGCCAGAAGTCTCCTTTTGTTGCTCGGGCAGTTTGAAGAAGTCAACAGCCTCTTCTTCTAACTGTGTCAGGAAGTCAACGGAGACACCATGGTTGGCCACCTTGAAGAACCCAACCTCTTGGAAGGCCCGAGCTATCTGGGTTTTAGCATTCGGGTCGGATAGGTCCACGACTGGGATGCCCGTGAAGGTGTCGTGACATGCGGGCATGCATGTATTGATGTTGTTATGGACCATGTTGTTAACTGGGTGAGATAAAGCCTGCATCATTTTTTCTGTTTGGTATTTTTATAAATAAATGGAAATTTTGTTTTTTTTTTTGAGTAGATAAGCTTAGAAGAAAATTGAATATCTGCTGAAAGAGTGTGAGTGTTGAAGAGGGGGCTGACATGCCTTTTATAGATGCTAAAGGCTAATGCATGGAGAGGGTGAATCATACCCAAATAAATGCTTTAGCAACTATAGAGTGACATCTGTCTTCGTGGGGGTAAATTCACAATTTTTGTATTTTCTAGGGGGGAAATGTTCTTTCTAGGAAAGTTTGTAAATTAATTGGATGAGGAAATTAATTATATAATGAAATGGGGTCATCGTTTCACAATTCATATTTAGTTCTTTCTATAATTGGGTGTCCCCTTTTGTCATGTCAACCATTATGTTGGTTTTGGTTGGCTATTTTTTGATTTAGATATGTATAGCATTGACGAATAACAAAAGTGTTACTATTTTACTTAGATTGACGACATACATATATGCTCTGAAAAATTACGACATCCTCTTTTTTTCTATTAAATTTTTAATATATGCATTTTTATTTTTTATATGTACAATTTTGTAGATTTGTAAATGGGATTCGGAAAAACCAAATTCTTTTTTTTCTTTCTTGAATAATAAATAAATAGTATCAATTTTGAAGATAATTTTATATATCATTCACTTATCATTTCCCCATTTTTATAGTGAAGAATATGCAAAAGATATGCGATTAATATGAATTTATAATTTTATATTTATATTTATTATACATTTTATTGTATATATATCTCCGTTCAAAACTATATAAGTAAATAAATATGATAATATTTAAGTATTGAATATGAAAAAACAATCATTATATACTATTCATGTTCAATGAATTAAAGAAAAGACACTGTTAGTTGTGTCTTATTACAATTTTTATATTTTCTGGGAGAATGTTCTTTTCAGGAAAGTTTGTAAATTAATTGATGTGGAAATTAATTATTTTAGGAAATGTTCACGATTCACTAGTTAATTTTGGTATTATTTGTTAAAACATATATTCCATTTGAGATTCCATCCAGATTTTGGACAACATTAAGGAATGCAACAAAAGTGTTACTATTGTGCTCAGATTCACAACATCAATAAATAATAAATGTCCCCTCAATGCCACTGAAATACAATAATGCTACACGGCGGAGTAACAAGGACAAAAGTATAATTTTACATGATTAATAAAGAATTTTAGGTAAATTTATTACTTTCTTAATTTTATATTTACTTATTTGTTTTTTATTAATTATTATGGATAGATATTTAATAGATTTGGAAAATAAATTAAAGGAAACAATTAAAATATCTAAATATACTTAATCAATAAATTCTTATTAATTTAACTATCATTTCTATATATTTTCTCATAATTGAACTCTCTTTCCTTTTCTTTGTTTTCCTTTTAACCATATTATTTTTATTTTTCTTAAAGACATTTTATTAATATTGTTAAAATTTCTTGTCTTTATCTTTTAAAAGATATTTTTATTAATATTGTTGAGAAAAATGTATAAATTGAACTTTTGAATTTATATTCATATGTTTTCGACTTAATTAAATAATATTATACATTAGGATTATTTAATATTTTCATTTCGAAATTGATAGGTAACTCTTACTAACAGTATCATAACTACTATAAAATAGTAATTTATTAATTCCAAGTGTTAATATATATATATATATATATATATATATATATATATATATATATATATATATATTTGGTTTTATTGAAAATATATAAAATATCTATAATTTATTTTTCTTTATTAATGTTCTGTGCTAAGATATTTTTGTCCAAATATATAAAAAAAAAGTATTGTCCAAATGTTACATTAAGCCAGACAGCTTAAGTGCCTTAGATGCGCGAAAATCAAACTAACTATAAAATTATTGTAAGTACTTTTAAGCGTAATATAATTATAATTTTATAAATTTATTCAAATGGTCTTTGAGTTTAATTGGTTCTTTTCACATTTAAGAAAAATACATGAGTTTGACTTTGGTTATAATTTAATAAGATATTAATTTTTGATGAATTAATATTCTATTAATATATTTTTGCTTATCAGTTTGTACATATATATTTGTAAAATTGCTCGTCATTGTAAAATTTGAGCAAAATAAGAATATAATTATAAAAAAATTAATAATATGGATGAATAGTGGAGTACACTTATTAGACAATAATCTTATAATAGTTTATTATTGGAATTATATTAAATTCAATTTTACATAAGTAAAAAAAAATATATATAACATATTATAACATATTAATTATTAACATATTATAACATATTAATTATTAACATAATAGTTCTAACTCGCCATATTAATATATATATAACATATTAATTATTAAACATATTTTTTATTTCCTATGGTTATATAAAAAAATATAACATAAGTAAATTAAAGATTTTTTTTATTTAATAATAAAGTCTCCCAATTTAAAATAATTTATTTAAATTATTAATTACATATTTAATTCATGTCAAAGTTTACCATACATATCATATGTTATTTTTAAAAAAATATAATTAGATATGGATATAAATATTAGATTTTATTACTATATTTAATTTATATATTATAATAAGGTTAAAACTGTAATTGAATATTACTTACCTTATAAAAAGTTTGCTTCGCAGCGAATTGCTCCATATAGCATCAATCACTGAAATATACACTCCAAAATAATGTTGGACATTATATTTGAGCTAATTTGCTATTAACTCAGCAAGTACTAATATTTAATTATCCTGAATTGGTTATCTTTGTTCTCAAACATACTTGATTATCGAAAAGTCTTGCTGATAGCTTCTTTCATAAATAGGAATTGGAGAAACCAATTTTTTTTTTTTTTTAAGAATAATAAAAAAAGAGAGAATCGTTTTCCTGCACTCAGTCTCGCTCATCGGAATATAAATTTGTTTTTATAGAATAAATTCTAATTTAAATATAACCAAACATCATTTAATGTATATTTCAATTTTCAACAAGTCAATTCTATAAAGAAAAAATAAATAAAAATAAAATTGTCATTTAATGGCAATTTTAATTTAGGTATATATGATCCTTTTTATTTTCATATATTTTGAGTTGTACGAAAATTTAATACCTATTTGTGAAACGGAGAGAATAGAGAACAAAAATATAGAGAGAACTTCTTATTTATAGATATAAAAATAAAATTTATGAGAATAATTATTATTCACTAATATATAATTACAACATTTCCCGTTAAATGGTTTTAAGATGAAGTTGCGTTAAAATCTTTTTATAAAAATTTAATGAGAAAAAATCTAGTCGAAAGAAAGAAAGTACAACGCTACTCACTCTAAAAACTTTTAATGTAAATAATTGAGTCGATTCATGTCAATCTTGTATACCAATCTTCTAAACAATGATATTGGTAATGCTTTCGTGAATAAATCAGCTAAATTATCACTTTAGTGAATTTATTGAATCTCGATATCACTACTCTTTTGGAGATCTTTTGTATAAAAGAACTTGAAAAATATGTGTTATGTGTTGCCATCTTTTATATAACCTCATTTGATTTTTGTGATACACGAAATGTTTGTCCATGTATTGTCTCATTAAAACATTAGTAAAAAAACTTGTGGGACAAAAAATGGTTGGAGGAAAACGAGTGCATTATTCTTTTGTTATGCAAATAATGTCGTTTCGTTAAAAATCTTATTAGGAAAACAAAATGGGACAAAAGTTCAACTAAGTAAAAAATAATGCAATGCATATATATCTCATCATAATAACCGAAAATGTTTTAAATATATTTTTAAGCATATTAAAATTCTTCGAAGATTACATAAAATTCAAGATCTTGTTTCTATATTGTTGGTTGAATACAATTTTAAGTTTAAATATCATCCACCACATAAAAAATGATCTTGTAGCATGAATATTTAATTATATGGTGTTTGACAACATATTTTATATGAATGAACTTTTAGTCTAACATATAGTAATCTATAAGATTGCATATTCAATCTTAGTCTAATGATTATGTCAATAACTTTTAATTAAATTCAAAATATCATGCTCGCTACCATGAAGCTCGTGAGTATATATATAGCCGTCTAACTTCATTATTAATTCTACTTGATCCCATTATAAGTCATAATTTATCGTGATATCTTTATTCTAAATTTATCATCAGGATATCTGAACCTCCTCAAGCGTTTATGATTTGTTATATTTGTTTACTTTATTTGAGTATAATGCTTAGTAAGAAAACCATCACAAATAGTTGTCCATGTAAAGAATATATAATGGAATCAATCGTTGTCATACTTCTGGTATGTTGTCTTAAAACTCTTATAGGATTTTATATATATTTCGAATTAGAGCCTTAAACTTGAAAACTATTGATAACCTTACATTTATTAATCCAAAATGCGAATTTTCAATACAAATGTTGTGAATATTGTACAATAACTAAAAAATTGTGTCAACAATATATATATTTATTTTATATGTTCTCAACATTCGTTATCCATCCCGACATGTGGTGGGGCGATTACACATAACACGCTTGTTAACTTTTGATGAATACTTATGATTGTAAATTATAAATATGGGTGTCAAACTTACTTTCATAATTGACATTCTAATGTTACTAGTGAAATACTGATTTCAAATAAAAGAAAATATTGTTCTCATCAAATGGTATAACAAATATCATTATGCGTATCAATTGTTTTGGCCAAACATAATTAACTAAATATAATATCAATGGCTTTTGAAAACAAATACACTATCAAACGATAAATGTCTTTATATATAGGGTTAATTTCACAAAAAATCACCACTTTTGTTCAAATTGCAAATTAAACCAAACCTTTTTAAGTTTGCAAATAAAGTCACCACCTTCATTATTTTTTGCAAAATGAGTCACGAAATCAGCTTCGGATCTAAACTTCACACGTTTTCGGCCACATAATTCCACTTATCCCCCCTATATATTGATGCAGAATCCTCCTATCCTATATGTTTGCTTCTTACGCTTCGTTAGCTTTATAAAAACTTCTGGTGCTTCGTTGTCATTCGAGCCTAAATCTACCTAATTTAATATTTTCCTTTTAGTTCATTTTACCTAATTTATTTTTTCCTATTATTATAATTTTCCAAATTCAATAATTTTCTTTTATTATATATTACCTAATTCAATATTTTCTTTATCATATTTTTCCTTAATTAATATCTTACTTTTATTTTTCTAATATAAAGATATAAAATAAGTCATATTTAATTAGAAGAAACAAATTTGTATAAGTTGAACTAATTTATATTTTATAATAAAAATAGAAATAATTTTATTTTTAGAATTTTGAATATTCTATTTAATTAAAATATGAGTTGTATAGATTATTACAAAAGGAAAATAAATATAAAAAATATAAACTTAAATTTTCTTATCTAACCCTATATAATGCATTGAGAATAACATTGAAATATATATGAAAAATCATTGTTACGCCAAAAAGAAAAACAAAACAAAGGAAAATAAAAAAAATAAAAAAAATATAATAATAATAAATTATTATGCCTAGGAAAGTAAATATTAAGTATATTCTAAATCTCATTATCTAATTCCATCATAATGTATTAATACACACATTATATATCTCCATAGCTGACTTCATGATTCGTTTTGCAGAAAGTAATGAAGGTGGTGTCCTTGTTTGCAAACTTAAAAAGGTTTGGTTTAAATTGCAACTTGAACAAAAATGGTAATTTTTTGTGCAATCAACCCTATATATTAATGCAAAATCCTCCTAACCTATGTGTCTGCTTCGTATGCTTCGTTTGACTAATAAAAAATTATGGTGCTTCGTTTGCCTACGTGTCATCCAAATCTAATATTTAGTTAATTTAATACTTTTCTTTTTATTGTATCTTACCTAATTTAATTCTTTTATTATATTTCTCCTTATTAAATACTTTTATTTGATTCTTCAAATATAAAAATATAAAAAAATCATATAATTAAGAGATATGATCTAAATTAGTTATTTTAATTAAAAAGACAAACTATATATGAAATAATCTTAATTACAAAAAAACTTTATTATGAAAATAATTAAATAAGTTTTATTGATAATAGAATTTAAAATAATTTCATTTTTGGAGTTTCAATATTCTATATAGGTAAAATATGAGTTATTTACAATAATCTAAGTATGTAACTAACTATTAGTAATGTATTCAATCTAAACATAAAAATATTAAATATATACTAATAATTAATCAAAATTGATTCAACACCAGTACAATGCGATACGTGTTGAGAGTATGACATCTTTTGAATATCTCAAAATATTTAACTAATATAAAATGATTTAATAATAATAATTAATAAAATAGATATTAGACACGGGTTTACAATGTGACGCCTTTTGAATTTTTTTAAGTATGTAACTAAGATTATTAATAATTTTAATTTAAAACATCAAATACAAAATTATTTAATATTTATAATAATTAATAAATAGATTAGACATATACAAGGCACAGGTTGAGAATACATTATTTTAATTTTTTATATTAGATTTAAAATTAAGTAATTATCATAATTTTCTTTATATTTGTAATACACGAGTGTTAAAAAATATATTAATTTAAAATCCTCATAATCTATGTGTCTGTTTCGTTCGCTTGGATAATAAATAATTAAATATATTATATTTATAATAAAAGTTAAATAATATATTTTTGAAATTTTAAATATTCTGAATCGGTAAATTATGATATATTTGCAATAATTGGAGTATGTAACGAAATATTAGTATTGGATTCAATCTAAATATAAAGAAATAATTATATAATTAATTATTTAGTATTTATTAGAAAATGGCACAATGCGAGATGGTTTGAGAGTATGACACCTTTCGAGTTTTTCAAAATATTTAATTATAATTATTAAAGAAATTAATCTAAACATAAAAATGTAAAAGGAGTTAATAATAATTAATTAATATAGATTAGAGACGGGTTGAAAATGTGACATATTTTGAATTTTCATTAGTATGTAAATATAATTATTAACGAATTTAATCTAAATATTAAAAAATTGAATAGGGCACGGGTTGAGAACACATCCTTTATATTTTTTTTCAAATTAAGATTTTTTTAATTTTCACAAATATTTTTTATATTTAGTTTTTTATAAATCTCATGCAATACACGGGTTTTAAACTAGTATATATAGAGAGAGAACCATACGGGAACCAATTTCTAGGTGAAAACATAAGAACTTGCTATATTATATTATATGTAATCCTAATTTAAGTCATGTATATTGTTATTTATATTTTTTTCTTCAGGAAAGAGCATGGTAACTTTTGTGTTTCCTGAAATTTTACTAATTTTTAATTAGCATTGCACATAATTTATAATTAACATTACATATTATGTAATGTAGTAGGTTCCTATGTTCCCACCTGGAGATTGGTTCTCATATGA
>BMAC01000027.1:661561-674019 GCA_014905375.1 Phtheirospermum japonicum | reverse complement strand
TATAGACAATAAAGCAGGTATTCTCATAAACTCCTGTTTATGAGTTAATAACTCATGGAATCTTCTGGTCAATCCAAGAATTCTGAAGTCAACATAAACATCCTCATATAAAAATATGAATATCATTGGAACCTAGTTACACTTAAACTAGTAATTATTTATGAATCAGTTTCGTCGAGAACATGTTGCATTCAAAAATACTAGAAGAATTTTCCTACTATTCACATATGATTAAACTATGTAGGTCTTCTCAATCATGCCAAATTATGATATTAATGAATTTCAGGTTGAGAATGAAAAAAAAAATACTCCTCTAGAGTTTTTATTGAACTTACTTGTCAATACAAGAATATGCGATTTAGTACTAATTTATATTACAAATTAATTTAATAATAAAATTCTCTCAAATAAGATTTTATTGATATTTCATATAAAAACCAAACTCATGTATATCCTTAATAATATGTTTAACACTTTTTTTAAACAGATACATCCCTAGTCCGGACGTCTATTTCTCACGATAACAAGGGTAAATCAGATTATCTTTCATCTCTAGTGCACTGAACATTATGCTCATATATTATTACCAAAATACAAGAGGCCAAGAGAGTTTTTGATCAAGATGATATGTTTATTCTTTTACAAATGTGTGGAATTGTGTAAGGCATGCTGAAGAATCAACTTTACTAATAGGTGGAAATTGAAGCCTCAATCATTGGCGGTAAACATTGGCAGTTACAAAATATTAAGATTAAAGGAGTTACAAAATTAGAATTTAAGCAAGCATGTTGTTACAAGTTTTAATCCAAAATTAAAATTTGTCTTTATTTTCCAAGTGGGTCAATCAATTCAAATAATTCAATTTAAGTTTTAATTTCTCATTTATCCAAAATTATTTTGGAAAAAATAGATAATTTTCTTCACAAATTTTCAACATTCATAAGTAAAAGTATGAATTATTCGTTAAGAACATGTAGTATTCTCTAGGAATATTGTGTTATTTCGAGAACTATAATGAAATCTTATCTTAATAATCTTTTGAACTATTAAGAAATGTTAGTTCGTGTTTCTTTAGGAAATCACGATTCTTGTACATGACGATGAAGAAATCAAACGATTTCTTTTTGTTTTTCAGGAAAAAACCTTAAAATATATCTCTATCGTCCATAATCAACTTCTGTATTCTAAACAATATATCCGAAATTCAGTTTGATCCTACAGTTAAATTGTGTGCAATCTTTGTGTTTTTTCAGGAAAAAACATTAAAATATATCTCTATCGTTCATAATCAACTTCTGTATTCTAAACAATATATCCGAAATTCAGTTTGACCCTACAGTTAAATTGTGTGCAATTTTTTTAAAAAAAAATTGCATCGACGATTCCGAGAACAAAAAGATTGTTTTGTTTGGAGATCTATTATCAAACTCCATGGATCTTAGAACTAGATCTCCACCGTTCATATGTTAGTTTGACAAGTTTTGAATGTACTGTAGAAAATTCATAGCGATCCAACGGTTAAAAATTTGAAAAAGAATCTACAAAATCTATGCGAAATATGATTTCCTTTCGTATGAAAATTTTCTTGACCACTCTCAATTGGTTAGAGAATTTGGTGATAAGGTGTTGTGAAATATAGATAAGAGATAAAATTATGTGAAGAAAAAATTTGAAGTGATCTTATTATGAGACCTAGAGCCTTATATCTATAGTCACAAAATTAAGAATTAGGGATTATATAATTATTCACTAGTATATAATTAAAATAACTTATTATTTAAATACCCCTACCGTTCCATTTTCAAATTTTGAATTACCATAATATAGAGAATTTTAATAATATGGGGCATTTCAGTTTCTCGGATGTGGTAAGTGCGCAAGTAGTGGATCATAAATATTTCCACCGTGTATGAGGAGATTATGTAAATTTATTTATAGGATTTTCTTTTATTTCTTCAACGTGCTATTTTCTACAGGGGTGTATTCATTTAGGACTTTTAAAGACATATTAAAAATTTTAAAATCCTGATGTATTTAATTAAAATATTTTAAAACTTATAAAAGGCTTGAGGTATTTAATTGAGATTTCTAATGGATTATTAAATGTCCATAAAAGTATCAAGGTATTCATTTGAGATCTTTTGAATTCTTAAATTGTCATGAGGTATTTAAAAAGTCAAATACTCTTTGGATTTGTAATTTGACTGGATTTTCTAGACTTCTAAGTTAATTATACATACAAAATCCAACTACCAAATCCCATCTTTAAACATGAGATTTCACAAAACTTTTATAAACTCCCAACAAATATGTAAAATCAATAAAAATAAAAGAAAATCCATACAAATCTTACAGTGAAACAAATCTTAAAATGTCTGTAGAAGTTCCAAATGAATACCCCCGTGTTGTTTCTTTTCTATCCATATATTTATTTATAGGAAAAGACTACGGTGCCTTCAAGACACCATGCCCCCCACCCTCACTGCATTTACAACCATAAATATTTTAATATGAAAAATTTAAAATTGATCTAAGTGTAAAATGATGGCATGAAAACACCGTAATAGTTTCTTATTTATATATAAGCGGATTTGTAATTTTGAGTCTCATTCGAAGTTCAATTTTTGAAACTAGAGATCAATTTTTGAAACTAGAGAAAAAGAGAGAGAAACTTGAACATACTCCCTCCGTCCCAAAATTATAATCCTGTCGTTGATTTCACACAGATTAACAAATATGTAGTTTATATAGTTAAGTCATTAATTTAGTTGGTGTTTTCCAATTATACCCTTCTTGAATTTATTAATGTCAATTCATTATTATAGAAATCAGTGTTGGAATTAGTATATTTGTTATTGAAATTGTAAGATTTTACATTGTAATCATGAATTTTCAATTTATCACGTAGAAAACTAGTATTTCAAGAATATTAATTAAGGTTAATGATATGTTAAATATAGTAACTGAACTATTTTTATGGGAAGGACGAAAATGAAATACTGGACTATTTTTTTTGGGACGGAGGGAGTAACATATTAAGATCTAATTTAAATAATAGAATTTCTCCGGAAATTGTGTATTCTCCATGAATAGACGAGGTTGAAAGCCTGAAGTCTCCTTTATTTTTTTTGATAAAAATAAAAATATTATATTATGCAGATACGTGTGTACACGTCTGTTTATATGAATTATGTAATTAATTTTTAATATATATATACACAATATGTTACTAACCAAGATTTTTTACATATATAGAGTGAGAAAACTTACTTATAAAAATCACAATATTTATTAATCAAGATTTTTCCTAATTGAATAATTATAAAAACACTTAAAATTTTCCCTAAACATGTGTAACGTGGACGGACAACCCGCAACCGCTACGGATATAAATATTTTTAACCCACGAAAAAATGGGCTGTTACGCGTTCGCCCCATTTTGGACAGCCCGCAGTAGACGAAAACAGGTCGGAACGAGCTGACCCGTTTTAATTATTTCAATATTTATAATCATTTATTTTTAGTAATAAAATATATAAATAAACAATTGTTATCATTTGATTTAAATCGTGTTTAAAATATTTTATTATGTGGTTATTTATTTTTATATTAACTCGCTGGTCTTAAGTATTTTCCTTTTCCTCAAACCTGTTTTATTCTATTTATTTGAAGCAATTCATCTCCCATAACTCCCTCAAACGCTTCATCAAGTGACGGCAATTCATTTACTAAACTCATTCATTAGAATATTTACACTAATAAATTCTCCTTTTTTTTCAAAATTTTTCCTTTTTCTTTTCTATTTACGCATTTACACAAAATATTCAACACACTCTTTAAACAATCTTTTCGTATATTTTTTCTAAGACTTGGGCATAATTGGCTCTAAAATTTAATAAAATATAATATTGATTGGAAAAATAATCGAGCTATATTTTTTTCATTGTCATTTAGATTAAAGATAAAACCAAAATGACATTTTCTGGTGTTTTACTTTGCTACGGCTATTTGACAACTCTACTCTACCGTTTAAATATGTATTACTTAACTAATTATAGGTATTAAATGACTATAATATTTTTTTTTGTTTAAAATAATTAAAAATATAAAATAATAAAAGTAGGGATAAAAATAGTAAATTAACATTTAGTTTTTATCTTTTCAAAGTTATTATTTCATCTAAAATAAAATCAACATCGCACAAAGACATATACATCAAATTATATAGAGGCAAGTAGCACTCACACCGGTGGACTTGCTCGTAATCATACTGGTCGCCCGATATTTACTTTTCATGAGTACTTGAGGTAGCACACCAATACCTTCGCAGAGCTCCACGCCATCTGAGGGCCTTAGACCTTTGTCATGACCGGAACATCACCCGTATTTGGATGGAAGTAGATTCGAAAGCTGCCATCACTCTTATCTCCACCCCCACAGCGGCAGCTGGCAGACTCGTGACCTCGTTCAGAAGATCAGAGCCTTATCCGTCTCTATGAAAATCCAGTACACACACATCTACCGTGAGGGAAATGTTACTGTCCTTGCTAATGAAGGATGTCGCCAGAAGAATTTTTTGCTCTATGATATTTCTAACAACCGAGGCTACCTCCTAGGCCTCCTAAAACTTGACAGGATGTTGTATCCCTACGGTAGACGTAGGTGAGTTTTGTTGGACCCCTCCTGTTTTGGCATTGTACCTGGTCGTGTAAGGGATATTTCGGATTTATGATGATTGGTATCTTTATGCTTATTAATCATTTGGTGTATATCTAACTAGGTACTTATACCCCCAAACTTGTTTTTGCTGATATAAAATTACCTTAAAAAAAAGTAGCACTCACACATAGGGGTGGCAGTGGGGGCGGGTAGGGGTGGGTACGCCTACTCCCGCCCTATCCCTACTTGAAGAAGTCATCCCCATCCCCGCCCAACTCCCGCTTCAAACTAAGCGGGTATGCCCGTCCCCGCGGGTATTAGTTGGCCTTGCCCCCACCCGCAATACTCAATCACCGCCCCCTCGGAAAAATCCACCGTACAACCCTCGGAAAAATCGAGAGAAAACCGAGGGGACGATCCCCTCGGTATTCCGAGGGTACGTACCCTCGTTTTTCCGAGGGGATGATTTCCCTCAGAATACCGAGGGATGTATTATCCCTCGGAATACCGAGGGGATAATTTCCCTCAAAAAACCGAGGGATGTATTATCCCTCGGAATACCGAGGGCAGACTATTCCCTCGGTTTTTGATTATTTCGAGGGATTTTCCCCTCGATTTTTATTTTTTTTAATAATTTTTTATTTTTTCCGATGGATTTTTCCCTCGATTTTTATTTTTTTTAATAATTTTTAATGTTCAATTTTATATTTAATTCCTGTTCAATTATTAAAATTTCCAAAAAAAAATTAAAAAAAATCATTAATGAAAAGACAACGAAAATAAACCAATTATTATAAAATATTTGAAAATTTAAGAATTATTACATGCGTTCGACATAGTAACAAAGTTCATATAAAAATCAAATTGTCCTATGGATTGGAAATGGGGTGCTGCTAGAAACGAGCATACAGCTCAGCCATCTGGGCATTCATCCACGTCTAAAATGCCTCCTGCTGCCGGCGCTGCTCCTCACGCTCTGCCTCCCGCTGCAGGCGCTGCTCCTCAGCACGTTGTCGCTCAGACTCGGCGTATTGCTGCTGCATCGCCTCGAGCTCCACCCTCTGAGCCTGCAGCTGCGCCTCGAACTCTCTAACGTGGGTCCTATCATCCTGGGAGGAGGTGGAAGAAGAGCGGCCTGTGAAAAAACCCTTCGCAGAAGCCACCACCTTCCCATACGCGCCGGTGCCGTAATGTCGTCCCTTGCTCGACTCGACGACGCCTAAGAAAACCCGGTCATGGTCAACCTCGCTACTCGCCTCCTGGGAAGACGCACGTTCCTTTTCCTGGGTCAGCTGTCGCTTGTACTCCTCCTTAAATACAACTCATTACTAAAGTTCTACATTAAAATCAAATAATAAGTTTAAAATAAGAAAGAGACTCACATTAATAAGACTAGATCTCGTATCAATCCACGCGCCGTCTTTCTTTTGGTGCGTACGTACAAAAAGATCGTACACCTTAGCCGGCTCACCCGTCTCCCGCTCCTGTATCCAAATAGAATTTTCAAATAATTAACATTAAGATTAAACAAATAAGTATTATATTATTATATTCTAAAATCACTTATGATATCCAAAGCATAATCGATACTAGATCTAGCCCACCCACCCCCCCCGTGTGCTTCGACATCCCAGTACCCGGCCCAGCAGGCTCGCTCCTCTTGTTCCGGCTGCACTGCTCGGATTTGGCCTTGTTCTCGGGCTTATCCCACTCGACCTTCCAAGCTCTAGTTGAGATGCATGATATATAAGATGGTATAAATTATATGTTATAAATGAAAATTTCTTATTTAATAAGAAAACATATAACATAATCGTTTACCTATAGACCTCCTCGAGGAGGCATGGTGGCCTCTGACCACCATGGGCGGCAATAAACTGCTTATACTCGTTCAGCTGCCTCCCGTAGATCTCCCCGATCATCTGAAAAAATACATCTTGTATCTGTCTATCACTATTCTCCTCCGAGTCCCAATAACAAACCTCCTGCAAAATAAAACAATAATTACAATTCAATTGATACATATGATTGTGTAGTTACGGTAAATATTAACAAATTTGGACATAAAATAATAATTACCTTAAACATCTCCCACCAGAACTCCTTAGTCTCCTTAGGGACCGCCTTATAGCACCACCCGGCGGGATGGAGTTCCTTCTTAAAAATCTCCCGAAGTATAGTGCTCACCTTGCCCTATCTGCTGTGCAGCCTGTATTCAATTATGTCTTTTTTGTTACGAATAAAATTTAATCATAATGATAATTATAAATTTAAAATCATTGATTTACTTACTTCTTCCCTACAATATAAACATGAACTCCACCCCTCCGCGGTGGGACCAACTGTCGTCGTGATGTACCCCCATCGGACGGGGTCTGTAATGGTGTATGCGACGTCAGTGTCGGGGTCTACATCGATGTCTGATAAGGTGTCTGTGCGGCCTGATCAGTACCGAGACCCATGTAGTCGGTGTCGAAATAAGCTAAACGATTAGCCGACCCCATATCTGATCGACCCATGCAACTGAAACCTCGACCTCTCGGCATCTAATAAGATTATTAGATAATAATACGAGCATTTTACAAAATACCAATACATATTATATACCAAACGTATTAATAAATCCAAATTAAAAAAAATATAGTTATTAAAAAAAGTGTGTTTTACAATAAGAATAAATTACATATATTTCAACCAAACTAATCACTTTCACTATTAAAAGTATCACCAAACTCATCTTCATCCGTATCTTGATCTGTATGTTGATCGGTAAGTAACTCTTCTTCTGTATCATCATTTGTCTCGTTACCAAGTTCCTCCACGCAATTATCATTGAGGTCGTGCAACTGAAAATCGACATCGTCAAGTTGAGTCGGACTGCGTGTATCTATAGCTTCCTCTTGAAATGATTCTTCTGGTAGAGGCTCGATAAACTCAACATTTGATCTCGCCTTGATTTTACACGTTGCCCACCAGTCCAGTTTGTCTCGTCTCAAACTTGGGTATGCACAATAGTATACTTGTGCAGCTTGGGAAGCAAGAAAGGCTCATATCGATTGAACCTACGCTTATGATTGATATCGAAAATCTTATAAATTGGATGGACTTTTGTGCCTGCAGTTGTTGGGTCAAAACATTCGCCATTGAACAATAATGTGTTTTTCTTCGTTCGGCCGGTGTATTCGAGCTTCACAATTTCTATGAGACGACCGTAATAATCATATTCGGTTGCCCCATAAGTTGACCCTTTAATACATACTCCACTGCTCGATGTTGCTTTGTTAGATCCGTGATCCAATGTGTGAAATCTATAACCATTTATCTTACATCCGGTATACGTTTTCACACATCTTGATGGACCCTCAGCTAGACTTTTAATGTTCACGTCGATCACATTGTTCTAACGATCTCTAGCCTATGACATTGACAAATTATTTTTAATTTTGGAAATATATTATATAAATAGATACCATAATTATATGATATGCATCTCGGTATCGAACGTCTTACGTAATGTTTGAACTAATTGGCAAATTCGTTTTCTAATTTTTCGTTGATCCTATCATCAGTCCAATTTGGTTGGAGATGTTGAATGCTCTCCGTGTAAATACTACATATAATGTTACACAATTGAGGAAAAAAGTATTAGTACATTTATATATATGTATAAATTGACATTATAAATTGGAATGAGTATTCATACCTAAAATATTCTTCGACCTCCTCACAATTTAGCAACACGTATATCCTAGCGGCGTTGTATTCTGTTTCACTTAGAAATCTCTTTCCCTTTATACCAAACGTCTCTCCACATTTCTTAAACACCAAGGGAATTCCATCACCATCATCCACACAATTCTAACCGTCGATCAACCTCTGCATGAATACATGACAATCATGACTCTTCATCCCGATCAAACGAGATTCCTTCTTGTCGACACAACGCCCCAAATTTGATGCGTACCCATCTGGAAATCGAAGAGATTTGACCCAATCGCAAAAGGCAGCTTTCGATGGCTTATCAAGTGTGTAACAGGATTTAGGACACTTTCCTGACCCATCTGGCGCCAACTCTGAGCGATTACAATACTCATTCAACTCTTCCATAGATTTATGCGTGTCCTTGTGACATTCATCACCGTATTGAAAACATTGTCAAATACATTTTTTTCGATGTGCATAACATCTAAATTTTGACGAATTAGATTTGTCCTCCAATATGGCAGATCCCAGAAAATTCTTCATTTTCTCCAACCAGACATTCGGGATATTTGCGCGTTAACGAGTGCTACATCCAGTTCAGTGACTTTCAGAAGTCTCAATCTTTCTATTTCTGCCAAAACTTCTATCCCTGAGCGCACTTCCGGCGGTGGAGTCTCGACAGATCTTCTTTTTCGAAATCGTCGCTTATCTTTTCGAAAACGGTGATCATGCTCAAGGAATTTTTGGTGATTATCGAACCACGATTGCTTCCCGCTGCACTTAAGAGTGAAGGCGTTTGACCATTTCATACAGTAAGGACAAGCTTTTTGACTGGCCGTACTCCATCCGGACAACATAGAATACGCAGGAAAATCGCTGATTGTCCACATAAGGGCTGCTCACAATTGAAAGTTTTGTTTCTTAGATATATCGTACGAGGGAGCTCCAACCGTCCACAACTGATTTAATTCGGCGATTAGAGGTTGCAAAAACACATCAAGTTTGTCTTTTGGATTCTTTGGCCCGGGTACAAGAACGCTCAGTAACATGAATTGTTCTTTCATGCACATCCAAGGAGGCAAGTTGTAGGGTGTGACTATGACGGGCCACAATGATTATTGTGCTCCAAAACTTCCAAATGGTTGAAAACCATCTGTACAAAGACCCAATCTCACGTTTCGACTTTCAGCCGCAAAGCTTGGATTAGTCTGGTTGAAATGTTTCCAAGCTTCTGAGTCGGATGGGTGGCGCATAACATTGTCTTCAACCACGTGTTCAGCATGCCATCTCATATCTTTCCCTGTGGCATTAGATGCATACAACCTCTGCAGACGAGGAGTTAATGGGAGATAGTGCATCTTCTTGTACGCGACACGAGCCTTCTGTCATTTTGTTTTTCCGTGAGGAACAGGTTTAAACCGAGGTTCGTTGCAAAATTTGCAACTTGTCAAATCAGAATCGTCTCTCCAGTAGATCATACAATTATTCTTGCAGCAGTATATCTTCTCAACCGGTAAGCCCATACCCCTTAACAACTTCTTACTGTTGTAGAAGTTATCCGGTACGAGATTGTCTTTCGGTACAATCTCCTTGATTAATTCACTCAATTGATCGTAAAACTTTTGAGACATGTGATTCTCTGATTTCAAATTCATGAGACGGAAAACTAATGACAACTAAGTATTTGCTTCGCACCCCGGATACAATGGTTGATTTCCAACTTTCAACATGTCGTAAAATTTTTGAGTCTCAGCGTTCGACGACTCTTCCACATCGGCCACCACGTCAAAATCGGGACCAACTGCATCTTGAACCATATTAATGTACGCGTTTGATGATTCTTCAGAAGGGATGTAAGAGGGTCCTCCAGCATGAGAATCGTGATGGCACCCAGAGGTGGCGAGCCGAGTTTCTCCATGGTAAATCTATCTATAGTAATTTGCCACGAACCGGTGTTTCACCAGGTGGTACTTAATCTCATCGACGTCTAGGTAGATTATATTCCTACATCTGCTACGATAACAAGGGCATTTTAGTCTCTGTGAATGTGCTTGCGCAAATTTAATAAAACTCTCAAGTCCTTCCACGAATTTTGAGGATAAATAGCCGTCGTTGATTCGCTCGTACATCCAACTACGATCGGAACTCATCCTAACATTATACGTTTGTCATATTTTTGAGTGTTAAGCGTGTTCTAGAAATTCGGAAATAATCCGTTTGTACATCCAACTACGATCATCAGTCATCCTAAGATTTTTGAGTGTTAAGCATGTTCTAGAATTAAAGAAGGTGGCAAGATTTTGGCAGCATTACGAGAAAATGAGTAATTCGAGTTATAATTAGTAAGGCTTCTATCCCATTCAAGAACGTGACATATAGTAGTATGTATTATCTTAAAATATGTATTTTTCTTAGACTCAAAATTTCGGCACCATCTTCCCCCAGTTCTCGTAGTGCACGTATATTTCAGTGCACCCGAGAACAATTAGAGAGATGCAGAAATCAAAATTTCAAAAAAAAAAACAAAAAAAACATACACATAAGATAACATACTACAAGTCACATTCTCAAACTGTCCAAAAATGGGACAATTCGAAATTTAGTATCAAACTCTATATTTGATATTAAATCTCAAACGGGTCTAAGGAATATTGGAATAATTCAAAACTTAGTTTCAATTTTTTCTATTTGATATTAATTCTCAAACAAGTGATCTATATGCATCGCGTCACTTCACCAAGGTTCCAAATAAGCAATTACCATCGTCACGTTTTTGAAAAATATTTTGAAAACTTAAATAAAACCACGTGACACCCTATCACGTTTTTAGAAAAAAAAATTGAAAACCCGCTATTGGAGGGATAACACCTCCCGACCGGCGTTGTAACCCACGTAAACATCCGACGGTATACAACCAACAACACCAATGACAATATTATATATAAACAAAATTAAACCCCGGCCGATCACCACGGCCTCCCATGCATGAACAATATATATACAATATAATGGGTGCATACATGCATATATCAAAATATAATTTGCCCCTAACATTTATCTAAATTTGAAAGCAAACCCTAATAATCTAAGTTAATACAATGATAAACCCTAATACAAGATTGCTTCTAACTAGGTAAATTCTGAAGTAGACACGTGTTGTCTATAAATAGCCACACAACATTCGAATACAGGTCATCGTTTTCCTCGACCACCCTCACCATGTCTGCTCCAAAAATCAAACGGCTCCTTGCTAGCATGGTCACTAAAAAAAGACGCCTTCATCGACTGTATCTACTGCTGAATTATAGATGTTTGGAGCCGACATGGGGAGGGCGTTTGAGGAGGACAATCTCTGTATGAATGTTGTATGCGCTCTTTATAGACAAGTCTACTCCAGAATCTACCCAAGTTTAATTATTCCTAAATTGAACCCTAATTATGTAATTATTACTAAATTGAACCCTAATTATATAATTATTCCTAAATTAAACCCTAATTATGTAATTATTACTAAAATGAACCTTAATTATATAATTATTCTTAAATTGAACTCTAATTATGTAATTATTCCAGAACTGAACCCTAATTAATTGATTATTCCTAAATTGAACCCTAATTATGTGGATACGCAAATGCTCGTTGATATTTTTTGATCGAAATTGGGTCAAAACCACCCCACGTGCCTAAGATGATAGGATTGGTTTCATTTTTACGATTATTCTATTTTTTTATTTTTTTTATTTTTTAAAAAAACTGAAATTTCATTCCCTCGGTTTTTCTTATTTTTTTTAAAAAAATAAAAAAACCAAGGGTTTATGTTTCCCTCGGTTTTAAATCGAGGGAAGGCTGAGTCTCTCGGTTTCAAACTGAGGGACAACACTCCCCTCGATTTTTTGTGATTTTTAAAAAAATAAAAATAATAAATTTCCGAAGGATATGTACTCCCCTCGTTTTTTCCGAGGACTATGTCCCTCAGAAATAATGCCCTCGGAAATCCGTTGGTATTTCCTTCGATAATTATGGCGGCAAATATTGTCACCGCAAAACCGAGGAGAAATCCGAGGGAATTTTTTCCCTCAAAAAAAATCGAGGGATAT
>BMAC01000027.1:587192-609272 GCA_014905375.1 Phtheirospermum japonicum | reverse complement strand
ACTATTTAAGTTGTTTTTTTTTTCTTTTTTTACCCAAGTGGCTATAGTTATAATTTCCTCATAGAAGTAATACAAAATATAAACATAAGCATAATAGAATATTGTATTTAGTAATAGGTTGTTCAAGTATAAGAATATTCTCATGAATAAAAAGAGTTAGATATAAATTACAAAGTTTAAATAAAAGGGTTTTATTTTAGATTTTGAAAAATGAGATCCAGATGGTAAAAAAGAGCTCTATATTACCTTTAGGTACCATTTATACTGTTATACATACCAGGCCACGATTAGATTTATGAAAAAAAAATATTAACCTTTAAATTTAACGGTGGTTGATTAATATACATGGGTGTAGTACCTTATAGGTACGGTATGATTTTTCATTAAAAAATAAAATTCGTGTTAATGGTGAAAACCAAAAAAATTAAATATAAACAAATCTTAAAAATTGAAAGAGGAAGTTTTATTAAGAACCTTAAACAAAATAGAATAAAATCAAGACAAAAATGAAACTAAGCAAAATAAATTTAGGTCTTGTTACAACTCAAGTGAACAATAAAAGTAGAAATAGAGTATTTCTAATAATTATGTTATTTATCTCCCATAAGTTAATACATAATCCTCCTGTATTATGCGCCTGCTTCACACTTCTCCTGAGATAGAGAAAATTACGGTGATTCGCTTGCTTATATGGTTTTAGAGCCATATATTCTTAATTTAATATTTTAATTTTATTATACTTTGCCTAATTCAGCCATTTCCCTTTATTATATTTTGTCTAATTTAGTATTTCTCTTTTATTATATTTTGGCTAATTCAATAATTTTCTTTTACTCTCCTAATATAAAAATATAAATAAGTCATATATAATTATTATTTTTTAAATAATACCAACTAAAAAAAACTTAAATAAGTTGTATTTATAATAAAAGTGAAAATAATTTTATTTTTAAGATTTTAAATATTCTTATATATTAAATTCGAGTTACACTACAAAAAAATTCGGTAAGAATACCGACGGCCACGCAACAATCAGCCTATACTGACGACTTGTCGCTGGTCTTGAAATTATCAGCGTGCTACCAAATTGGTTTAAACTATCGGCGAGCCCTCATCAAAATGACGCGAATTGTAAGCGCCATTTTATTAACAACTGATATGCCAAAGGGCTACCGATAAGTGGTGCCCCTCGGCGATTGTGGAATGCGAAATGGGACCTCAATGACAATTATATCGAAAGGGTCTTGCTCTTCGACAATAAATTTTTTTTTAAATAAATAAATAAATTAGGATAATCGACTACACCTTATGGCCGTCAGCAAAAATCCTAATAAGTCCCCCTACGCTGGGCAGACGGAACAAAAAAAAAAAAGAGAAAAGAGAGGCGACAACAAGAGAGGACAATTGACATCACCACCACCGCCACGCCACTCGCTCACGCAAGACCTCCACCTTCCACTGACGCCACCGCCACCTCCACCACCTTTGATCGCCGACGCCACCTCCACCATCCCCTAGCCTTTCGACGCCGACATCTAAGTAAGTTTCTATTTTTTAATTGTTATTAATAATTATTATATATTTTTATTTTATTTATTTGTGAATATTTTTTATTGTGACTTTTTAATTAAGTATAGATTTAGGGTAAATTGGGGAATGGTATGGAATTATTTCAAATTTAGAGTTTAATTGTAAATTATTTAGATAATTGAGATTAAAATCAAAAATTATGTTTGGTTTTGAGTTTAATTAGTAATTATTTTGAAAATCATGGCTTGATTTTAAATATTTCAAAAATTAGGGTTAGTTTTGAGTTTAATTTGAAAATATTTTAAGAAATTATGTTTAATTGTAATTATTTATATAACTGGGGTTGATTTCGAATATTTGTGTTAGTCTTTGATCTAATTAGAAATTATTTTAAAAAATGGGTTGAATTATAGTTATTTATATAATTAGGTTTGATTTTAAAAATTAGAGTTATTTTTTTGTTTAATTAGGAAATATCTCAAATTTTAGGTTTAATTGGAGTTAGTTATTCAATAGGTTTTTATCGAAGACTATTGTTAATTTAGAGGTTGATTCAAAATTATTTTAAAAACTAGAGATTACTTATGATTAATTATAGTTAGTTTTTTAAGTTATCTTGTTTGACCATTTCCATGACCTCATGAAATATCTTTAGTTATTATTTCATCTGTATGATTATTTGTGTTGCAATTGTTTGATTTTGTGATTGTACTTGGTGTTGTGGTGACGTCGGTGATGATGTGGTTTACCGGTATATATATATATATATATATATATATATATATATATATATATATATATATATATATATATATATATAGAGAGAGAGAGAGAGAGAGAGAGAGAATTGTGAGTTTGAATGTTATTTAATATATTAAGTTATTGAATGGTGTGTTTCACAAAGTAACAAATTTTGTTGGTAATCCATTGATTATCGGCAAATCAATTATTTCTTTTTACAAAACACCTTACATTAAGCCCATTTGGGACTTGATATCAAATGAAGAATTTGACACTAAATTCTGACTTGTCCACTTATTTTGGACAGTATGAGAATGTAATTATAGTGTGTTATCTTTGTACGTATGTGTTTTGTGTAATTTTAAATTCTATTTCTATCTCTTATTTGTTCTAGGGTGCACTAAAATATGTGTACTTAGAGAACTAAGAGGAGGTACTGCCGAAATCTCATGTACTTAAAATACATATTAAGATAATTTTATTATTGAAAATCACTTTTTTGAATGGGATAAGACTCTTACCAAAAATACAGTCGTTGTACCTAAGCTCTCTCATATATCACTCATACTGGTGATTATATATTAATTAATCATAATTAAGAAATTATAGGATGAGTTTTGATCGTAGTTGGATAATACATGCGTATAGATAACCAATCAGTGGCCAAAGGATATCACAACAGGCATGATCCGTAGGCATCTAACCCGTAAATATCGACAAGTAGGAATAGCCCATATGCGTCGTGTAATCGGCGATCACAATCCATCGATAAACCCGTCGATAACCCTTATATCGATAAGTTTACCGACGTTTTTGGCCGTCAGCATTTTTTGATTTTTTATATTATTATTTTCAATAATCTAAGTATGTAAACTACATCTGACAATTTCATCTCTAAAGAGAAATATGCCATTATTCTACTGAAAAAGTCCAACATGCAGAATTGCAAGGCTGTTCGTAGATCATGCTAACGCATTGGCCACACTAGCTTCCATTATTAGTAGAAGGTATTAATATCCGGCCAATAGAGATCGAAGTGAAAGAGGATCCAGCATACTAGCCACCCTGTAGACAAAGAAGATTAAAAAAAACTAGCTTGGAATAGGAAAAGAATTGACCATCGTCGAAAAATCTTCACAAATGGCTTGTGTGATTGGAATAACATAGTCAAGTAAGCATTATGATTTCAATCTAAATATTAAAAATATTAAATTATATAATACTAATTAATTAATACTGATTTCACACCAATACAATGCAACACGCTTTGAGAATATCATCTAAACATTAAATATAGAATTTTTTATAATGATTAATAAACAGAGATTACACACAAGTTAAAATGTGATATCTTTTAAAGTTTTCTGAATATGTAATAAAATTAATTAATTTAATCTAAATATTATTAATTAGAAAATATTGCAAAATTAGATTTAATTGTAATTATTTATATAATTGGGGTTGATTTCGAATATATCTGTTAGTCATTGGTCTAATTAGTAATTATTTCAAAAACTATAGAATACACGGAATCTCGCAGAAAGAACGAGCTGAATATAATTATTTAGATATTTAGATCATACTAACTTCCATGATTAGTATAAGGTATTAATATCCGACCAATAGAGATCTTGCATGCTCCTTGGCAATCAAAGAAAGCCAACACATAGACAAAGAAGATTAAAAAAAAAAGGGCTTAGAATTAAGAAAGAAATAGACCATCGTCAGAATATCTATAAAATGGCTTGTGTGATGGAATAATATAGTCAAGTAAGCATAATGAATTCAATTTAAACATAAAATTTTAAATTATATAATATTAATTAATAAATATTGATTACACACTAATACAATGCAACATGGTTTGAGAATATTATCTAAAAATTAAAATATAGAATTATTTATAATAATTAATAAATAAAGATTACACACAAGTTGAAATGTGATATCTTTTATTTTTTTTTGAATATTTAATCTAAATATTATAATATAAAATTATTTAATAATAACAATAATTAACGCAAGGTTGAGAATAAAATATATTTTTGAATTTTAAACAAATATTTTTTATATTTATTTTTTTAATAAATCTTATATAATATTAAACTAGTATCCATATATTTCTGAATTAATAGCAATAGCATATATGATAATATAATCGAAAATTTCCTAAATTACTCCTATAAATTATGTGGAACTATACATGAGATTGTTATTACTGATACCATACTATCACTCTCACTGAAATAATAATGACGATGATAATTATTTAAAAAAAAAAAGAAAAAGAAAAAAAGAAACTGAAATATGCATATCATGAGATGAGGTGTGATTTGGCAAAATAATGTTTCAACAGTTACTAAATGGGGAAGGTCGCTACGTTCCAAAAGCCACTCATCTTCCAATCCAAACTCCTCTGTTTCTCTCTCCTCCATATCCTTGGCCGTCTATTTCTCTTTCTCCGCCACCAATTGCATTTTCCGATCATCCCCTTTCGATCCCATTCAGTCCCCACTCTTTTCTTATCCTCCCTCCTATGGAGAACATAAACACTCCATTCCCACCACTCGCTCCTCCTGCAATTCTCCTGTTTATTTCTCAGGTACCATTATGAAATTAAAATATATATCATTTTGTTTAATTGGTTAGATTTGATTTTTGATTAATAGTGTTTTTTTTTTTTCCAGATTATTTGGTGGTTTTCAATGAAATCCAACAATTATTTGCTAATTCCTCGGCATCAGGGGCAAAATCATCTTTGAGGTATATGCATGAGATTAATTCTTCGAGTTTTGGTGGGAAATTGAGTTTTTGGGAGAGATTATCATATTTTGATCATCATGACGATGAAATTGAAATCCCATGTGGCTTTTTTAAGTGTTTTCCAATTAGTACATCCGGTAAGTTTGTGCAATACATCTTTTTTATTTAAATAATTGATTGATATTATCACTCATTTATGTTTCAAATTGTTTTTTTTAATTTATTGTTTTGAATTTAAATCGAATCTCCATGGAAAAATGTGACGGGCTAGTGATCGTCTCGGCAATATTCAACGATCACGACAAAATCCGACAATCGAGGGGCCTCGGATCGAGAACCCTAGCTCACGCGTGTTTCTTCATGTTTGTCGACGATGCCACTCTAAACCGACTACACTCCCACAACCTAGTTTCGAAGGAGTCAAAGGAGTTAAAAATCGGCGCGTGGAGGATAATTAACGTCTCGAGCGAGCGGTTATACGAAAATGCCGCGATGAACGGAATCGTACCCAAGTACTTGATCCATCGGCTTTTCCAGAATTCGAAGTACATCATATGGGTCGATGCGAAGATGCAATTGGTGGTCGACCCATTTCTTTTCATCCATTCGTTGGTTGAGAACGAGCACGCGGATATGGCTGTTTCGAGGCATCCGTATTTCGTGCATACGATGGAGGAGGCGATGGCGACCGCAAGATGGAAAAAATGGTGGGATGTTAATGGTTTGAAGATCCAAATGGAGACTTATTGTGAGAATGGAATGGAATCATGGAACCAGGATAAGCCTTATCCCACAGGTAGAAAACATCATTTGCATAAATAAGTTCAGTATTATTTATTTTCTTATATTTAAAAAATCACTATTTTTTATTTTTTTAATATTATTTGAAAAGAAATGAGGTTAATTCATATTTTTTAATTTATTTATTTACTAATTTGAATTGTTTGTAAATACATTACTTAGTGAATAATTTAAATGATTAGCTTCTCCATGTAAATGGCTATCACTTTTGAGGTTTGCTAGGTAATTAAAGGCCCTAATAATCACTTTATTCCATGATAGTTGAGTATTTACTAAGAAAATATTATTGCTTTTGATTATTCTTAGACTACAATGCAAGCAAGTTCCTTGTTGCTTCTAGTAATAGAAAGAAAAACAAAAACAAAAACAAATGGGTAGTTGAGATTCTTTGGTGCAACTTGGGATATAATTATCTTAGGGAATCTCCTAAGCTCACTTATTTTATGTTAATCTGTCAAGTTTTAATGCGAACTGCTTAGGGAAAATTGATTTATGATATTAATATATTATGGTTGCAGCGCCAATGTCGACATGTAGTAGTTGACAAATGGAGTTATTAAAACATAATTAATAAATCGAAAAGTCAAAAAACAAAATCAAGCTGCGTGTGAACGGATAGTCAATTAATGAGTAATCTCTATCTTCTTTCGAGATTTAACTTTTTAAATGACTCGATTCTTTTTTTCTATTTTTAATTTTTATTTTTGGAATTTTTGTCAAACTTTAAGGGTAATAATGGAAATTACTCCTATGCAGATGTGCCAGATAGTGCAATTATATTGAGGAAACACAGTTTAGCAACCAATTTGTTCTCATGCCTAATGTTCAATGAACTGGAAGCATTTAATCCAAGGGATCAATTGGGCTTTGCATTCGTGAGGGACAAAATGAGCCCAAAACTGAATCTCAACATGTTTGAGGTTGAAGTGTTCGAACAGGTTGCAATTGAATACAGGCACAACCTTAAACAGGGTGGGGGCCACGTGGGGCCCAAAACAAAGATGGCCAGCTCTGATTTGTTTGTCAATAGAAGCTGTGGCAAATGTGAGGGGTATTTGTTGAAGACGTGGGGTGAATCACATGGTTAAAGATATTTTTTGGCCTTTTTTTTTCTCCATTTATTTAGTATCAAGCAATTCACTTTATTCTAAGGCATACAAGATGAAGATAGGTAATAGGTGTTGTAGTGGAAAAGATGAACTTATGCATGCTTTCAATTTGCTGGTTTGCTTTAGTGTTTAGTCCCGTGAAACATAATTATTAGTTATTAATGTTCAACTGTTCAGAGAAAATTATTTTTTTTCCTTCTTTTTTGTTGACTATACTTGTACATTTATGCAAAGAAAATATTATATATTTGTATCCCATTTTAACAATGAAGTGGTAAGTAAATACTAGATCCAATTCAATTATCTGGTTTGATTGAGTGTTTAGTCCTGTGAAACATAATTAATAGTTATCAGTGGGAATTTGTAATAATTAAATGAAGTGTTGATAGTGAGATAAAGAGAGGAAATAGTTTAGTTCCATTAAACATGATTAATGGTTTAAAAATATAGAAAAACATAATTCCAGCAATCATTATTTCTTCTTTAATTTTAATATGATAATTGATATGTTGTTTTTGTCTTTGGCTGAAACTCAGGTTTCGAAGATATAAAGTATCAAGCAATTCACTTTCTTCGGTACAGAGTGAAAGACAGCTAGATAGAGACTTAAAAGGTTAAAACAGTGATGTTTGATTTAATGACATGTCAATCATATGTAGAATGTAGTTGAGCTTTTTTAATGTGTTTGGTTTAGTGAGGGGAAATAGAAAGTAGGGATTATTAGATTGTATTAGCCGATTGATAATTATATTAGTACACTGGTGTCCTAAACTTTTATAATTGTTTGGGTTGTATATGGATATCGTTACAAACTATAAAGAAAAATATAGAAAATATATAAATAATGAATTTCCATGCATAATTTTTATTATAACTAAAACTTTATTTATAGGAGAATATTTAATGGTATAATCGTAGTTATATAATCTTATTATGGGTAAAATAGTCATTCACACATAATAATAGTAAATACAAATACTATGCATGAATAGTAAATCGTTGAGGGTATTTATAACATTTCTCCTTAAATGACTATTTACATAAATGTTGAAGAAAAAACTCAATGAGTGAAAAAAATTCAAACTCTTTGTAGTAGAGCTTGTGTCGATAATATATTGTTGTACCACCACGTGGGACAAAACCTGAGCAATGTGAACACGTAAAGTCGCTCCTTTTCATATTGATTGTTTTTGTATTAGTATCCATGTGTTGCCTCATTAAAACTTTATCAAAAAATTATTTGAGGAATTGTATCTCATGCAGCCCTCATCATACCATGAATATGCCTTGTTAAAACCTTATTACGAAAAACCCAGTGAGAAAAAGTCATAATTAAGGAAAAAGAATACATTATATATGTTAATATACGCCTTTAAGTTACTTTGTAAAAAACCTTGTTAGGAAAAGCGAGTGGGACAAAACCTCAATCAAGGGAAAAGGAGTGTAACGCGTATTTTATAAGTATGATTCGTGCATCTCAAAATCATTTCGAGATTTGTACAAGCATACCATATAGATTAGTCAATACTTCTCATTTAGTTTCTCATGAATAAGGATTTTCAGATATCTCGTATTCATTACGTAAGATAGTAGTGTATCATATTCAGTACAATTTATACATTCAGACTCATGTCTCTTTTTCATCGAAGTAAATGTAAAAATCTCTTATGTATAAATTATATTAGTTGTGAGTAGGTTGCCTCGTTAAAAAGCTTGTTTGGAAATATCCTTTAGGATAAAACCACAACTAAGAAAAAGAGTACAACGTATGAATTTATTTGGAAATAATATCATTGTTTTAAGTCATTGCATGTATTAGTAATATATTTGAAACCTCTTTAGGAGTTCCAGTCTTATTCTTCATTAAACCCACACATTACTACTTTCATTATAGAAGCATATATATCAACACCGATATTTTTCGATAGATTTTAATATCCTCATTATCAATAATTATTTGTAGCGCTATTTTCTTATATTGTGTTGACACTCCTCAATTTCAATTTATCCTTCATATCGACATAACTTATCAATATATCTCATTACCAATCCTCTCAAAGGAATTATACGTTAGAGTTATGTTTATATACTCTGAAAATATATGCCTCCTATACCATTTATTTTGATATCTATACTTGGGGAAATATTCAATGCTTACGACATTGTTTGATTTATCGAAGCATGTGGAGTTGGTATATAAGATTATTATCAATCTTTCTTATATATTTTAACTTTCAAGTTCTTATTTCGATTGTGAGGATGATATGCGAGAAATTGTGATAATTAATAGTTTATAAATATACTTTTATGCACTTCATATTTTCATATATATATTTATTTCCCATGTATATATTCTTATGGATGGACGAGCACTATTTCATTATTATGCAGTGTTTGTTGCTCGATTTGCGATGATGATCATTATGTGGTTTGTAGATTGATCTTGGCGATACAGGACTGTATTGGGTCACTCGAAAGTGATAGATGGATCACAAATATATTAAATTTGAAGAGAAATCAAGCCTTACCTTTATTGGGGGCTAAGAGGTGGCTGAGGACCCTCTATATTTATCTCATGCATGCAGCCGCAGGAGGGGATTAGATGAGAGGAGTTATTATTGGGATTTGTTGAATAAAAAGGAAATAAAATAAGATACCTTTTTGAAGAAGGATTTAGTGAGATAAAATAAATACCACCGTATCCTATATAATTGGAGGAGATATTAGAAGAGACAAAAAGTTGAATTTTCACGGGATAAGCAACTTACAAATTATTCTTGGCAACAGAAAGAGAAAAAGAAACCTTGGGGGATATACGCGTATAAGGGGATTGTAAGAGATAACATATCACTTTCGATTAAGTCCTTTCCTCCTCTTTAGCAATTAACTAACTTTTTATTATTAATTTTTCTTTTATAATTTTATGAACACCATGTGTGAGTAGCTTAATTAATTCTGGTCCTTGTGATGTTGAAACCCATCGATTGATTATGTTCTAACTGATTCTCGTAATATTTATTTCGTTCTTCGTATGAAATTGTTTGTGTTATTCTATTTTATTGTAATGGTTATTTAATTTCTAATGTAGATTGATCACCTAGATTATGGTTAGATATCAATTGCTAGAAATAGGGCTACAATCCGTAATTATTGTCGTTTCTACTTCACTTGTAGCAACTAATGGTCGTGAACTATAGGGGATAACACAACATAAGTTAAATAAACCGAGCTTATGAGTTTATTGCTTAGATTAGCCTATTCACCTAGTGTCTAATACTTTTGTTGGATTAAATCTATAGAGCTTATTCTAGGTTGTCGATTAATTAGGTTTGATCGAAGAGCTTGTTTTGATTAAATATTCGGTGAGGGTAATTCGAGTAATTTCATTATGAATAGTGAATTATAATATTACAATTGGTTAGATGAATCGATCGAGGGTGAAAACTGAACTTGGGTCAGAGTTTTCACATTATTATTAATCTCATATTAATTCTCGTACGTGTTTCGTTTGTTTGAATTCAATTACTTTGATCTTCTCTATTTACTTAATTTGGTTTTATTCTAATTAGTTAGTTTATCATCTTTTATCTCATTTTATTATTAATTAAATACGAATAATTACAAATTAATCCACACTCCTTCTGGGATCGACCCTTACTAACCGCTTCTACTAGTTAATGAAGGAAAGTTGAGGAAGAATAAAAATATTAAATTTATCACGTGACGACGCACAGTCAAAATTCTGCATTTCATAATACTCCCCCTCATGGTGAGAAAAAAACTGAAACCAAACTCATACAATTGACATGACATTAATTATATTTATTATAAGTATTTGATTTCAATACGGGAGTTCATACCATTTTTCATGTTGTTCTCGACATTGACAATGAACTGGAAGATTTTTAATAGTTTATCAATTGATATCCCACTTGTATGTGCAGTTCCAATCATTCCATGATCTATTCAAGTTATTGAGATATTTTACTAGTTTTATCATTTGATTTGGAAACTGTGCTTATACTGTGAGCAAATTACCTTGTAAACTTCCAATTTCGAGTCAATTACTTATGTGACTATCAATTGGATTCATAAGATTTAGTAGCACACTTGGAGTGAGAGTGGGTCCATCTCCCCTATATATTAATGCAGAATCCTCCTATCCTATGTGTTTGTTTCCCACACTTTGTTAGTTTCGGAAAACATTTTGGTGCTTCGGTGTGTTACCGAACATAATATCTACCTAATTTAATATTTTTCTTTTATATATTTTTACCAAATTTAATATTTTTCTATTATTATATTTTTTTAATTTAATATTTTCATTTTATGATATGTTACCTAATTCAATATTTTCTTTATCATATTTTGTCTGATTTAATATCTTACTTTTATTCTACTAATATAAAAAAAGTCATATTTAATTAGAAAAAATCTATATAAGTTGAATTAACTTTTATTTATAATAAAATTTGAAATAATTTATTTTTAGAATTTTAAATATTCTATTTAAAAAAAACAAGAGCTATATAAAATTATTACAAAAGAGATATAAATATAAAATATATAAACTTAAATTTGTATATCTAATCCTAATATAATGCATTGAGAATAACATTAAAAATATATACGAAAAACTATTACGCTAAAAAAGAAAAAAAAAAAGAGAGAGAGAGAGAAACAACAACAACAAAAATAATAATAATAATAAAATTTTACACCTACAAAAATAAACATTATGTATATTCTAAATTTTCTTATCTAATCCCAATATAATGCATTAATAAACAAATTGTTTATCTACATGAATAAATTAATGTCTTACGCAAAAAAAAAAAAAGGAAACATAAAATAATAATATTACATATACTTATAAGTTAGATATACGACGTTTTTTAATAGAATTATTAGTGCCTTATAGATTTTAATTTTTTATATCACATATTCACATTTGACACGTGGATGTATGTTTTACATTTCTACACACTCAATATTCTACGGGTTTCCTTTCAAATTTAGGGTGTTTTGCTATATTCTAAAACTAATTTCGTGACTCCTGGGTAATAATACTTAAACATTCTTTATTGTGAAAACTAGTTTTACTGTAATTAGAACAAATAATGCTCTATTTTGTGTGTAAGACTTATTTATTTTGAAGAATAATCTTTGTGTAAATAGAAAAATAATGTTACGATTTGTGTGTACCATTTTCAATATTATTCGTTTAGTATTTTTAATGAGTGTTACTCTTTCTCAAGTCCCACATAATATGCGGGTGCTAAACTAGTATATATATACATAAATTTATTAAGGATGCATTCCGAACATTTGCTAGTAATAAACTTTCATTAGTCGAGAATAGTTATTGAAGAATTCTTTTATTTATCCAATTGAAAGTCAATTTCAATAATTCTATTATTAGTTAAACTGATATGATCCGGTTATGTAAATTGATACTATTGAAAGATTCTTATATCTATTAAAAAAAATCAGTTGTGTCCAGCATGATGCGTTTATTTTAACACGACGATAGTTTACTGGCATACCACATAATATTTCGGTGATATTTCAATTAAACCACTGTTCAAATACAACGTTCAAACACTGTAGTGTGGATCATACGCTTCATGGTACTCTTTACTGTTCAAATGCGGCGTATTTAATACGCTTCATACCAGTCTATAAATTATCGAGATAATCATAAAATTCACATCAACAAAGGTCCAAATTTCTTAATGGATTCAATGCTCTTAAATCTTCGTAAATACTACCCATCTATTTCAATAAATATCTCTAAAAGATTATATACCTCGACTCTAAAGATTGAGAGTACTAATGAGTTATGATATCCTAGAAGATATTCGATTTTTAATCGAAGCACAAGTTCGACTATCTGGTGAGTTCTCAAACTCATACAGGTATATGCTAGGTATGGGAAGAAGTAATTTTACAAAGAAACGTAGAGCAAAAATATTAGGTAGATGCTATAAATGTGCTCGATGGAATTGTAACACACGATACAAATCTATGGGGTTCATGTCCAAGAATCGAGAATATAAAATAGCATTCATCAAGGATGTTGATTAAGGAGTCATTCGATCATAACATACAACAAATTATTGAGACATATAATAGTGGATACGTGCATCGTGAGCTTGTGGCTTTGTGGGTTCAATTTAAAGATGAATATAATCTCAAAAAACTCATTTCAATTGAAAGAAGGTAAATAGGAAAATAATAAAAATTAATGTATTTTTATTATTTTTTTAAAGAGAAAAGTGTTTTAGGTGCCGACAGATAAGCATTGTTTTTGAAATATGCAATATCTTATGTCATTTTTCTTTCACTACAATTAAAAGGCAAATAGTGATATTATTTATTAACCCGTGAGTATCTTTTACCATTGTTAAAAGGAAAAAGTAAAATCATTTATGATCTTGTGAAAACTTCTCTTTAAATACGGGGTCACAAATCATAAGATGTATATTTCACAAATATTTGAGACTTTGGTATATAAAAACCATCTCTATCATGAGTCCTACTGAATTGAAGCTTCAAACACGATCTTTTTGTGATTGTATGATGTACATAGTGAACAACAACGATGTTTTCATCGTCCTTCCAAGTGGTTATGACACTTTGCATGAAATATTTAATGTCGCATCATGGGCAGTGTTTAACTTCCATATCAAACCTATATGCTTATTAAATATTGATAATTTCAATAATAGTTTGCTCAATTTCAATGTGTAGATCATAAGTTTATCTCTCATTCAGTGAGAGAACTACTTATACCTGCCAACACAATTTCTAAGCTATTTACAAAATCTCAAACATATATTATAGTTTAAAATTTTGTGGAAGTTAAAACTTGTCAGCCACAAACTATTTGTGTCAAGCGAAAAAGTACCCCAGATCCTTTAGATCCCTCATTGTAAACTCACATAATTAGTAAGAAGTGGTAGAGTTACGGAGTTAAATACTCTCGAGACGTTCCCCACCTTCACGACTTTACTATATATTTATGTATTTTAATGTCAAGTGTTTACTGCTCTTAAGAGAATTTTAATATCTTCACTTTGAGTGTTCTGTACTTCTTCTGAAGTAATATAACATCATTGTGCCTTTATGTAAATATAGAGGTTTAGTACTCCATTACTACAGTGTCAGTGATATATGCTTCTTCGAGAGCATTTCATTATCGTATGATTATTTCAAGTGATATATATATATATATATATATATATATATATATATATATATATATATATATATGGGTGGGTTCAAATGGGATTTGTTATATAACAGCAGTGCTTTTATTATACAATCACAGTGCTTTATTGATATTTTAGTTATATATACCAGCAGTGCTTTTATTATACAATCCTAATAATTTTAATCAAATAAGGAAATACACAAAAAATCTGATCCATCCATTTAATTAGATATAAAACCCATAATTGACTCTAGGTTCACATATAAGGACATGTTTCTCACTTGAACCAAATCCAATATATATTATCAATATAAGATATATTGAGCAATTAATTTTATAAATTATCTATTGGTATCTTCTAGTACCACTTGCTCTTATTTTCTCAATTAATATCCAATAAACATGGAGATGGATTTTATTTCAATCGAGTGCTACTTCGGGAGCATGATTCGAATAATTTATCAATTACTTCTTTAGGTTTGGATTCAACCAATCGTGTGGTAACCCACCACATTGGCGATATTATAATATTTAAAGTGTATAAATCTAAATAGAAAATTTTAAATAAATAGAAAGATTTAAATTGTGATAATTAAATTGCATAATCAACAACTAGTGGTTTATAATATGAAAAATATGTAAACCCATCCATTTCGTGATAATTGAACTCATCACATAGGAAGTATTGCAATATTTAAATAACAAAATTTAAAATCAACAAATAGTGGTTTAATGTTAGGATTATAAGTAATGTGATGAAAAGAAAAAACTATTAAAATAAAGAGCGACACAATAAATTGTTTACTCATTTCGTCAGAGAGAGATTCTGACTACGTCTGTGGGCGCTGTCAAACCAAGAGTTTCGTACTATAATTATTTTGAGATAGAATTACAATTACACAACCAGACTATTTATAACAAGAAAATCCCAGTTATAATTTACGCGAACTCCCTAAAATACACCTAAAAATTTGTTAGCCAAAGTTGGATCACCGTAGACGAGGGATTGGATGTACGGTACTTTAGGCTCCACAACCTAACATTTAACCCACCACTTGTACATTATTATAGTAAATAAAATGCATGGATTTAATTTACAGGTATTTAATTGCTTCTCCAGGAGTAGGGTCGTCCACATTATACTGATTCATGATCAAAAATTATTAAATGGTCAAATTATCCATGGACGATCGAGATTCGGTCTAAATACCGATGACACTTCGATTTCATGATTCGAAAGTTGTCCAATTATTTGCTCAAGATACAGCCATCACCAAGTAGGTGGTTGTACGTCGAACCATTAACTGTCATCAGTCGCTAGCGATTGCCCGTGGCAGTGCCGCCTGGCCACCGTGAGACGACATCCATATCTCTTATATAATTATCATTAATTCTATTATCATACGTTAAATTATTGGCTACCATCAATCACTGTCATTCGTCGGTGGACGAGTCGCCTGGCTGGTGCGTGGTGCCTCATATACCTTTTTCGTAGAGTATCAGTAGTACAAAAATATATATACACAAAGTCCAAGTACTATCATGCAATTCCCCATAGTCAGTGTATTATAATTTAACTGTTAAAATTGTGAAATGTCATAACTTTAAATGAATTACAATTTTGTATATCAATATTGATCTCAAATGAAGCTCTTATTAAACTGAACAGTATGGTGTCAAGAGAAATTAATTTCGATAATTTATGCTTCTTATATTTAAGAAGAACGAAACTTATAATTTAATAAATATAAATAATATTTTATTTCTTACATTCATTTTTCTTTCTTTCTTTGTTGGTCAAATGGCATTGAATGCATTTCCTCTCTTTCTTCCCTCTTCTTATTTTGTCACATACACATACTATACATATTCACATATATTACTTCACGCCACACCATGTGAAAGAGGAAGATGATCGGTTGAGAATTTGGCTTGTGATTTAAGGGTGACTATATACTAGTACTGTTGTCGAGACTATCATGGTTGCGACTTGAATAATAAGAAAGCAAATGAAAGTCGAAGAAAGATAAAGATGGTAGACCGCGAGGAAAAAAAAGCAATAAATGGGGATGATAATTTCGATAAGCATTAATAGATATTGCTTTGTCTATATGTTTTCCATATCAAATGAGTTGCTATGGATTTTCGTAAGATTTTACCCACTAGCATATGTATATAGCTAACTCCTATTTTCTTTCGCGAGTATATATATAAGTGCAATTGAAAGATGGTTTGAATCAAGCAAAGTGAATATGTAAAGTGAAAATGCAACAGACTTAAATGGAATATAATAGTTATAGACATTTTGTAATAACCCGATTTCTGTTACAGAGAATCATCCATATGATGTAATTGTAGTGGATACTTTCTTCATATTACTTAAATGGTTAGAGGCTCGTGCTGATAACGTGTTATAAACTAGAGATAAAAATAAAGAAAATATGTAGGGAACGAATTCTTAAGTATGGTCTTCATTATAACTGAAACCCTGTTTATAGAAAAACTTCAAATGGTACAATCGTAATTACATAATCTCATGAGAGGCAAAGTAATCATTCACACATAATAATAATAATAAATACAAATACAATGCATGAATAGTAAATCGACCGAGGGTATTTATAACAAATATCATCTTTATTTGATTTATTTTATTTTGGGTTAAGATTTTAGAGAATGAGGATGTGATACACATCTATATTTGGGTGAGCTCATCTCATTTTAAATTAACTGTGACAATAAAAATTATTAAATGGTCATATAATATAAATAATATAATAATATTAATATTAATAACCACTACCACCCTATCTGGCCTTCGGCGGCGATTCATCCGATGAGTCCGTCGAAAAGTTTTTTTGTCGAGTTTTCTTATTTGGCCAAAAATCTTTAAAATAATAAATTGCCAAATTTTCTTAAATTTTCGAACTTAAAGAAAAAAATACTCATTTTTTTTTACTATGTATAAAAACAGATAACAATATTTTGCTATCAATTAAAAAAAAAATTAGTATCTTTTTTTATAAAAGAAAAAAATTGTTGAATAAGTAAGAAATACATAACAATATTGACACGTTAAGTAATAAATTTTTGCAATCAAATAAGATTTTTTTATCAACAAGTCATAAATTTTTGTATATTAAATAAATAAATAAATCAGATATATAGTAAAAAAAAAAAAAAAAACAGCGGGCCTGACGCCAATGACTCTATTGCCAATACTATGTTATTATTATATTAGAATAGGTATATACAAAATCAATAAAAGTAATAATATTTAAGAAGTATAATAAAAATGTGAAATGGGATGTATGATAAAATAACCAGTCATTTCAACACTAACATCCCACTTTTTAAAAAAAATCTCATTTTAAAATGAAATGAAATATTTGAAATGATATCTAATACAACCTGGTTTGACTTTATAATCACGGCTCAATCTTAAAAAGATATATGTGTCTTTTGTTCTTGATTTAAAAAATAAAAATGATCTCATCAAGCCTTTAATTGCGCCTCCTATACATAACTTTACACTTACTGAAAATTACTAAAGATTTGACGTTTGCATAACTCATGTAGAATTTGTCTCTCCATATCTCCTAAAGAAATCGTATTCTTATGATTTATTATTATTATTATTATTTTATTTTATTTTTGCATTTTTCATGAAGTCAAAAATTCATCTCTCTGCGATTTCAAAATATTTTATATATCGTAATTTTTTATTTTTTTTATGAAAGGAACAGATTTTAACATATGATCATTGGCAAATACTTGGGTGAGACTGGTCTCATAGTATGAGACCATTTTTTACCATACTCATTTGTCTAACTCGCCCGCTGCCCAACCCGCCCATTCACCCACCCATCCCCTAACCCTAATATATAAAAAAAAACAAAAAAAACTGTTGTCATTCATTCCCAGCCGCCCCCTTCCCGTCTTCAACTTTTCTCTCTCGCGCCGGACACTGTCGTCCGGGTGGCCTCCGTCCTCTGGCGACTAAAAAAAATAAAAATTATACTATTTGAATCGTCTTGACGCCCTCATTCTAAATCTGAAATCGAATTTACGATTTGATGTTCCGATCTTTGTAAATCTGAGGTCAAAGTTTATGAATTGTTAACTTTGACCTCAAATCTACGACGATTTATCGGGCCAATTTCAAATCGGAAATTACCATTCAACTCTTCACGTTGCAATCTACGATTTTATCAATTTATATTTTCAGATCGGTGAGCACCGACGAAGGTAGTTTTTTTTTTTCTCTTTTCTCTTTTTCTTCTTTTCTTTCGTCACGATTTCTCTCTCTCTCTCTCAATAATTGTGATTTTGGGCGCATTGTATCGCCGATGATGTGGTGTGTGCAGGTGTTGAGATGTTTATTAAATTTATTTTGTATTAATGTGGCTTTCGAAAATGATTTTATCAATATGCATATGTTATATGCAGATTTTTAGATGGTGAGGTGTTGGAGTATCACAAAAAGTTATTCAAGTATCACAAAAAATAGTTGAAGTATCACATAATTCTTGATATTTGATTTCTATAATTACGTATGTTTTTTTTTTAAATAAATAATTCAGAGTATTTACAAATGTAATTAAAAGTATTAAAAAAGGTATTAAAAGTATCACAAAACACACTTTTTTTTTTATCACAAAAGTAGTATGAATTTTTACAATATCTGATCAAGTATCACAAAATATATTAAAAGTATCAGAAAAGATATTAAACGTATCACAGAACACACTTATTTTTGTATCGCATAAATAGTATGAATTTTTACAAAGTATCACAAAATATATTAAATGTATCAGAAAAGATATTAAAAGTATCACAGAACACACATATTTTTGTATCACATAAATAGTATGAATTTTTACAATATCTGATCAAGTATCACAAAATATATTAAAAGTATGAGAAAAGATATTAAAAGTATCACAAAATACACTTATTTGTGTATCACAAAAGTAGTATGATTTTTTACAATATCTGGTCAAGTACCACAAAATATATTAAAAGTATCAGAAAAGATATTAAAAGTATCACAGAATACACTTATTACAAAATGCAGTACAATGTACAAGTATTAGAAAATATGCGATACTTTTAATATATTTTGTGATATGCGATCAATTTTTTTTAATAATTTTAATTATTTAAATGTAATAGGCACATATGTAAGTAAAAAAATGAAATTATAGAATATGTAATATTTTAATTATATTTCGTAAATAATATTTTTATGATACTTTGATTTTTGTAAAAAAAAAAAAGATGTAAAAATATAAAATATAATATGTGTCGATTTTGTGATACTTTTACTTGAATCTTGTGATACTTTTAACTACTTTTGTAATACTTAAAACTGGACAGTTTTTTTTTTTTCCGGCGACTTTTTTTTTTTGATTGAATTTGCAGTTTTGTAGAGTGGATCGAGACAATTAATCGATTATGTGATACGTTTTGTTTAATCGAAACTTCTTCCGGTAAATCGCTGTAAATTGGAGGTTAAAATTGATGAATTTGTGACTTTGACCTCAGATCTACAGTGATAGGATCATTAAATTATAAATCCAATTGCGAATTTGGAACGAGGGAGATGAGACGATTACAACGATATAAGATTTGTAAAAAAATATCGCCGGTAGATAGCAGGTGGAGGTGGCGGCGGCGGGTGGGCCGGCGATCGGAAGTGGCGGCCTGATTCCGGAGGTGGGGGGAGCACCGGGGTTGGGGGGGGGGGGGTCTGGTTCTTGAGACCGGGGTGTGTTTTGGGTTTGGGGTGTGGGCTGGGGGGTTTGGGTTTGGGTTTGGATGAGGATTCGGGTCAAATTAACAAAATGGTAAAAAGTGGTCTTATTATATGAGACCGGTTTCACCCAAGACCTACTCATGATCATTTATGTAAACTAAACACTTAGAGAGAGTTGGATTACTTTTATAGGAAAGTTTTACGGTGCTCACAATGTACCACACTCCATCCATGTATTTTAAACTGATCATTAAATATATTGGGTATTTAGAATTTTCCACTTTTATATGAATGATAATAAGATTAATCCACTAATCTGTAATAGTATTTTATTCTCGACATAAAGGTATGTGCAAAAAATGCGGTCTTATAGTCCAAAAGAAAATGAGAATAATATATACAACTTTCCAGAAGTATAGGCCCATGGCTACGTACATACTTGGGAAAATGACGTGGATATCCATATTTAGGTAAGAAATTCCCTTTTCGTCTTCGTAGTTTCAAAATTCAATAAATACCTTAATCATACTTACAAAATTCCACAACTATCTAATTATACCTATAAATCCATAAATATATAATATTATTATTTGGATAATCCTCCTAAAATATTAAAAATATGTTTGAGTCTTTCCTATCTCCAACTTCTGCATTTACTCCTATAATTAATGTAATATTAAATTCCATAAATATCTCTCATAATTAAATTAAATACCCCTTACACAAACTAAGTAAAAATTATTAAAACTCATTTATTCATATGCTAATTTCTTTTAATAGTTTTCTTTAAAAGGATAAGTCTTCTTTATGGTCAAAGTTCAAAAGTGAAAAAGAAATTATATATAAAAGGAAAAAATAAAGGAAAATAAATATGGATGCACAAGTTCGGAAATGGAGCCAAACATTAAATCAATATTAAAATTTATATGGGAAAAAAGAGAGGGAGAGGTTGAAAGAAAACAAAATAGAAAAAAATTAAATTGGGACAATTGATTTGAAAAGTGATATTTGAGGTAAAGTTTTAATTACATGGCCAAAAATAAAATAAGCAAAGATAAATAAACTACCTAAAATATGTTTAGATATTCTAAAATTAAGGTTAACCAAAGTCTCGTAATTTTGAGATAGATTTTAACTAATATTGTAAGATAAACTAGTATTACACCCGTGCGTTGCACGGGGGAATAATTTGAAGGTTTAATTTATCAAATCTTTAATATTATTTTTATGTTGATAATATAATAAATAAGTGGTTAAACCAATTTAAACCAAAGTAGAATAAGGTAAAGGTAAAAATAATAAATTTAAAAATTGAAGAATTAAACATTATATAGAACATGGTTAATAAAACTATTATTAATCAGAAATTTTGGTTTACAAATTTTGAAATACTTTCTTGTAAACAACATTCGTAGTTTTTTTTCTACGTATATTTTCATCATCGCAAATCAAATTCTTAAACATTTTCGGTTGGACCAACTAAACCAAGTGAATGATCAATATTTCTCAACAACGTTATTGGAGAACCAACTTTTAATCATAGCTCATGATTCGATAACCCAAAACACTTGATTGTGTTTAAAAACTCGGGTGAGTGGACATCTTGCAAAATGTCAACATTGCATCAGATTTGCACGCACTATCTGAGCTCATATGTATCTTACATTCCCCTTCATTCAATGAAATCATATATTCATTGATTAAACTGACTACATCAGGTATTGCTGCAAGAATAGCTAAGCCCTCCAAATAAACAGAACATTCGGCATTCGTTCCGAAATGTGGATAAGTGTTGGCCACAATTGATGCAATAGGGTCACCATCATCTAACAACAATAAATCCTCTGGGATGTCTCAATGATGCCATCATTTGATCCTTCAACTGTCCCATCTTCAATGTTATTTATCCATTGAGAAAACTCTTTCAATTCAATCGAATTGGGGTCTGAGTTGAGATTTTGAAACCTCATATTCTTTGTCAATCTCAGAATCTTACAATGTCTCCATAAGTGAGAAGAATTGATGGTTGCATGTACTATGTCTGGCCTAGTACCTTTAGGAATCACCTGAAGAATTTGACGAAAATCTCCACCAAGTACAACATTTTTACCTCAGAATGAAATATCTCTAGCCTTTGGACTCTTGAATCCCATAATACCTTT
>BMAC01000027.1:566618-582617 GCA_014905375.1 Phtheirospermum japonicum | reverse complement strand
TTTTTTTGATATTATGATATTTCTTCGTTTCCATAAGAGGAGTTTTGATATTATGATATGTTTGAATTAATTGTGTATTTATGTTATAAAAGTTAATCAATTGTTAAATGTAGCTTAAATTATGGGTTATAATTAGTTTAATTGAGAAGTGTATAAAAATTAATATTAAGGTATAATTATGAATATTAAGAATAATCTCTTTATTAGAACATTAATGAATGTTGTCAGACTCAAGGTATAATTGCATGAATAATTCATGTAATTTTAAAAATATTTAAATATGTTTAGTTTTGGATAAAATAAAAGATTGTGATTTATATTGGATATTATTATGTCAAAATTTCAATAATCATCACTCCAAACCAAATTAGTTTGATTGATTAAATGTGTGGATATTATATTGGATATATTATATCATGATATATTATGATAATCAATACATTAATACATACATTATGTTAATTACTATATCATCTATTTCAAAATATTAAATGTCATCTATTAAGTTGATTAATATATCCTTATATATAAAAAATGGTTAATTATATAACCAATCAGTTTAATAATAGATCTATCGTAGTTATTCCAAAAATAAATTAACAATCGTTTGATGTGAGATTCTTTTATATTATTTTGCTCAACGAATTTTTTCTTTATTATAATATTAATGAATGTTGTAAGATTTAAGGGGTATATTCCCTGTGATAAGTATAAAATTATATACTTTGAAAATTATTTCAAAATGATTAAAAAACAAATATATATGATTATGACTATTTTTACAAATAAAATTTGTAACAATTAATAAATAATGTGGAATATTTTTATTAGTTTTATACAAAGTTGACTTATTATTTTGAAAAGTAATCTTGATTCTTAGAATGAGATAATTTAGGATCAATTAAATTATTTGATTTATCATAAATATATACGAAATTTTAGTGTCTTGATTGATTTCAATAATTATATAAAAAAATTAATTGAGCACTCTATTTAAGGAATTCTCGTATATGGACTTATTACCCGAGTTGAACTAATTAATTAGTGGTATTAGTGGTATACAAAACTGGTTTTTCTTAAATTATGTGTGTTAATTTATTTAATTATGGAATACCTCTAATTGACAAAATGGTAATATTAGTCTTCATATAAATACTAATTAACTTGACTTTTTGGTTTAAACGTGTATGATGTTATAAAAGTATAGTAAATTGTTAATTGTAACTAAAATTATGGGTAATATGAAAAATATCCACAAAAAAAAACTATGTGACCGATTTATATCATAAAAATATTTAAATTCAATGAGTATTTACTTTATCCAAACATTAGTTAATGTTGTAATATTTTAGGAATATGTTAATAGTGATAAATATGATATTATATTCTTTGAAAATTATTTCAAGATAATAAAAAAAATACATATATATGATTATGAGTATTTAAATAAAAAAATTATAACAATTAAGAAATAAGTTGGAATATCTTTATTATTTTGACAAAGTTTACTTATCATTACATAGATAATTGAAAGTGGGACAAATAATATATTATTAGGTGTAATCATGTATTTTGAATTGTAAGCATGATTCATATAATGAGATAATTTAGAATTAACTGAATTATTTTATTTTTATTTTAAATATTTACGAAATTCTAGTCAGTTGAGTGATTTTCTTTATTATATAAAAAATTATTTGAGTACTCTATGTAATAAATAACTTTTACGAAAAAAATCATTTTTGACTTAATACCCTAGTTGAACTAATTAATTAGTATTATTAGTGTTATATAAAGTTGTTTTTTTTTAAATTAGCAGTGGTAATTTATTTAATTATGGAATAAGTTGACTTTTGACTTAAACGTGTGTATATGTTATAAAAGTATAGCAAATTGTTAATTGTAGTTAAAATTATGAGTGATATGAAAAAAATCCAAAAACTTTGTGACCGACTTTTATCATAAAAATAGTTAATTTCAATGAATGTTTACTTTGTTCGAACATTAATGAATGTTGTAATATTTTAGGGATATTAAAAAAGTCTATTAATTATTTAATCCAAATTGGTATATTTTACCATTAAAAATAGTAATACGCAAAAAAATCAACATTGGAAAAAAGAGCATAGAAAATATTCAATGTCATGATCCCACACTGACCATACTCAATAATACGTTTTGTAAAAACCCAAAATATAATAACAATCCTTAAAAGAAAAGAATTTACTTTTAAAAAAGTTTGTTTAATTGGAAGCTATTAAAAATCCAAAAATTGAGAGATCAAAACCAAAAACTATCCAACAAATGGAAAAAGCAATTTTTTTTTCATAAGGTGTTCTTTTGTCTCTGTGTTATGTTCATCCTTGAGATCTTAATAATCAAATAAATCGTAATTAGCTCCAAATTTTAACCAAAGGGTTTCAAATTAATACTAAAAATCGAGAATTAATAAATTCATTTTACCGCCAATACATTTTGTTCTCAGTAGCAGAAGCAGTGGTGGTTCAAGAAAATAAAATAGGCCAACATTGGCTTCTTCAGTTTCAAGGGTCTCTTTTTTTCATGTGTAAACAAAGGAGCAAAAACATCAAAAATAAATATACAAACATATACATAACATACTCGATGAAAAAACGAATAGTTCCATTTATAAAATTGAACAAACTCGCTCATAAAAGTGGAGCTTATCATAAATAAAAAATAATTATAAATTGGCATGTGCTTTTGGATTGAAATAAACACTATTTAATAAAAAGAAAATCGTGTCCTCATAAACACTACTAAAAGACAGCTTATTAGTAAGTTCTTTCAAGGCAGTATGCAATAAACAAAAAAAAGACATAAAATCAACAAACATCATAACAGACACCAACCCACACATAATACACAAATAAATACACAATTACAGATGATATGAAATACATAAAAAACAGAAATTTTGATTTCAACAATAATCAACACACACAACAAACCACATATTATACACATACAAAATTACACGAAAATAAACAAACAAAATTAACTAAAAAAGTCTAGCCATAAGTTACGCCAAATATAATAGAAAATAAAACACATGGTAAACCTAGCCAGAAGTATAAAGTCTAACCATAAGTTACACCAAACAAAAAAAAAAAGAACATCTCACTCTGAAAATTACAAATCGCCCCTTTAAATTGAAAATAGTCACTTTTATAATTTAATGAAACATGAGGGGTGATTTTGTAATTATCCATAAGTTTCAAACTCAGGAAACATACCCACTGTTWGCACATACGCAAACACATTATACATCGTCAACGAAGGCCTCAAACCAACCAATCTCATCGTCTCRAAGCACTTGACGCCTCATGAAACACCCCAAACTGCCCGTAATATCAATCATAGCCGTATTTATCACAACAATCGGCAACAAAACCTGAATCTTCATCTCCACCATCAACCCCTTATTATTGTGGTCTCAAGCAAAAGAGATGATGAGAGATCTGACCTCACTTACGCTCGCTGCTCCCGTTGGATAGCGTCATCGGTAGCTCAAATCTCTACACGAATAAGCCATAAGGTCATRATTCCACTAATGTAATTCACTGARAATAGGTCATCAAATAAACTAATCCATGCCAAATAGTTCTAATGAACCACATGTAATTACTTAATTTAGAAAATCCATACTCCAAATAAGAACTCCTCATCTTGAACGACAAAAAGAAACAAARTGGGATCATGAACTCCAGCCTGGCTACTTAAAATTAATTAAGTACTTTGCTAAATAATCTAAAAGTTTTAATAAATTTAATTCAGACCACAAAAAGTAAACTAATTTAATTATGATATGATCGAAGGCAATAATTAAATAAACTAAAAGTAAAAAAATTTAATTCAGACGTAGGATATATCTGAGAAATTATAGGCACTACAAACTAAACTAAGATCAAATGCGTGTTCACCTGTGCCATATATGCATCCCAGTCAATCTTCGTGTCTGAGAAATTCAAATCACTGCAAAGTAAATTAAAATCATTAATAATTCACATACCAAGATCGAAACAGGTCTGGCCATATGTGCTGAAAAATATCGAAACCAAGATCTGGTCATATTTCTAATGGCTTGATCCTTCTTTCATATGTTTTCTTTTTCATCTAAACAGGTTTGGCTATACCTGGATTTTTCAATACTAATTCAAAAAAGAAAGTACCATAAGACACTATCAATTAGTCATTAAAACTCGTCCATTAATTTTTGTAACAAATTCATAACAGTAATAAATTTACACACAAACAATTTGTAATAAAGAGAAGATTAAGAAAACGGGGTTTCAAAGACTAAAAAAAATAAACAAAATAAAACTCACCAGATAATCGGCAATATATTTGAAGAAGAYGAAGTCATGGATTCCGAACTAAAATTGAGCTTCGATCTGTGAAAAATTAGAATCGAATTCGAATTTTAGGTTATATGTTTACAAACATATTGAGAGTTAGATCTGATTTATTTTGTGGGAAATTGGTACCAGTATACCTTCACGAATCCATAGCATCGCTATCGCCCGCCACTGCCGTGCCGCCCTGTTGTCGAAGTAGGGAAAATGACAATTAGGTATCTTTGTGTTCCACAAATCATCTTTCCATAATCTAAATTATATGAAATGCTATTACATGATTAATTACGAACTACTCTGTTAAAATTACAAACTATTTTGTTCAGATTGCGAACTATGTACTACTTTGTTAAAATTACAAACTACTTTGTTTATATAAGACTACTAAATTACCCTTTTTAACTACTTTATTTTATTCTTCAAAAATTCAGAGCTACTCGTGTAAATTCAGAACTACTTACGTAAAATTCAGAACTACTCGTGTAATTTTAGAACTACGCGTGTAAATTTCAAAACTACTCGTGTAAATTTTAAAAAATTACACACTACTTCGTATAGTTTTTTGGGAAATTACATACTACTTCGCATAATTTTTTGAGAAATTAGGTACTACTTTGCATAAATTGCATACTACTTCACAAAAATTTTGAAAAATTACAAACTAATTTGCATAAATTGCATACTACTTCACAAAATTTTTGAAAAATTACAAACTACTTTCCACGATTTTTAAAAAATTACATACTACTTTGCTGGATTAATTACAAGCTATTTTTATAAATTGTTAAATAATACTATTAGTATTAAGTAATTAATTTGTTGGTTAGTTTCCTAGGTTATAATTATTGATACTTTAAAAGTACATGTTATTAGGATTTAAAAGTCTAATTTCTAAATTATAATTATACAAACAAATATGGATACAAGTTTATTCACATTCACATTAAGACTGCAAAATTATAATTAATATTCTCTCCTTTCCAACTTCAAAATTATAATTATAGTGGGCTTATTTGTTGACTTTATATGCTAACATTTAAGTCTCATAATTTACATAGTTTAATAATTTAGACAAATTGCTAAATTAGTGGGATTTCTGGTAGCAAATTGGGACATAGTTTAAAAAGGAACATATTTAATTTAGGGGAAGAGAGAGAGATAGAGAGAGAGAGAGAGGGAGATGTAGGGGTAGTTTTGATAGTTTAAATACAATTTTGTATTAAATGGGAAGTATTTGGTTTATATAGGAATAAAAAGAGTCATTGGATTATATGGGGAATTGAGATTGATGTTTTGATAGTATTTGGGAAGTTTCCCTTATTAGGGAAAATTCTCATATAGTAATATTTATCAATTTTTTTGATTTATTTTTAAATAATCTTTTTAATATTTAAAATAGTTTTGGATTTTAAAATAATTTACCTAGGTTTTGTTTTAAATTTTATATGTTTAATAGTACTATTTAACAATTTAAAATAATCTCAAATATTATAATATATTGTCCATCTTTAAAAAAATTATAATTAAATTTTTTTAAAAAATTATTTTAAAATTTTAAAACAAGTTTCTGATTTTTTTTAATAATTTTTTGTTATTATTTTTTGCCACATCAGCGTTGACTTTGTCAAAATTGGATCAAGTCAACATTTTTTCGTCGAAAATTGAAAGAATTCGTCGATTTTTGTTTTTCCGACAAAATTTGGTTAAAATGCTTTTTTTTTTTAATAAGTTATTTGGGTAAATTTGCTACCAAACGTATTTAGTGGTATTAAATTGCTACCACCCCTAAGTTACTAGGGCTATTTTACAATTTCGCCTGAAATAAGGTGTACATAATCAATAATAAGAAAATGCATATGAGTACACACCCCACGTAAGAAAACTCTCTACCCTCAAAGTTCATAAGAAAACTCTTTTATACACACATAGTGGGCGAATGGACCAAAATACCCCTACTTAATAATGTAAATTTACCCACAACCTTTTCAAATAAACTCACGTGAGTTTCATATCAGGAACTCCTGAGTATATGTCGCGAACTCGAGCTCCATGTTTGAAAATTTAGTAGTGTTTTTTTTTTTTTTAATGTGATTCACAACCCTTGGTGGGCGTATCTCTGTGTGGCTTGGCTTATTTACAATGGCAACAGGTAGAATAGTAGAGGTGGTACCGGGTGAATTTCCATGGTGATTTTTTTTTTTTCAGTTTGAGTTTTTCAATTGTGTAAATAAATTTGTCCCTATAATAATTTATCAGAAATTGTAACCGGGCTAGAAGTATGTAGAGAAAATGTCAAAAATACCAATTTTTGAAAAAGAATTTCCTAATTACGTTTGGTTAAGTTTTTTCCAATTATAATTTTTTTTCTCTCTATCTATATATATATAAGAGGGAGTTTGGCAGGAGAGAGAAACAATTCATGAAAAATAGTGGATTTTCCCGCCCACGAATTGTTTCTATTTTTACTCCCTGAAATCATGTGAGAATTTTTGACCGTCCTCTGCTCACTTTAAAACCTCTCATTCATTTCCCATTTTATTATTCATTTCGCATTAAAGAGGTCACGAAAATTTCTTCAGTTGTGGTATGATTTTTTGTGTGATACAATTTTTTTAATCACTATTAAAAAATTAATTGTTTTTTACTATTCAATAGGTTTTTAACCCTTTGCAGTCGGTCTGAATCAAGAAATAGTCATCAACTTTTCCTCTGAATTCGCGATAGTCCTGAGAGGATCGTCGAGCGTGGCGACTGAGAACGCAATGACGGTGTTGTCTGTTCGGTTTTTTTTGTAAAGTTGCAATTACCTTATTTATCATATTTTACTTTATTGGTTAGACTTCAAGTTTGGAAAAATTGAAATTGCATTAAATGAATTTTATTAGCATGTCATAATTTGATTGTTTCAACTCCTACTCTTGAGAAGAATCTATTAAGGGTAGTTTAGTATATTATTATAGTAATTGGATTATTATGGAACTTTTATATTCAATGGAGTTTTAGGGCAATTGGTTTTATGTTTTGGATTATATGAGAATTTTCCCTTATAATATTTAGAATTATTTGTTAATATGCATAAATATTTATTAAGAATCCGATTTTTTTTAGTATGTAAAATATTATATTAAAATACATAATTAAGAAAATCTAGAAAATATTTTAATATAGAAGAAATTTTTTGTATATGAAAATAAAATGTTTTAAGATAAATATATAAAATTATTTTATAATACCTGAAATTATTATATATATTAAAATATATTTTAAAATATAAAAATATTTTCTAGTTTTTATAGATATTTTTCCATATTTTGTTTGATTTTATAAATATTTTAAAAAATAAATTTCCAAGTTTTGTTTTAATTATATTTGAATAATACTTTTTTGGCATATTAAAAAAATCTTAGATTTTTTTATATATTTTCCATCTTGTTTAAAACTTATATTTTAAATGGTGTTAGATTCTTAAAATAAATTTCTAATTTTAATTATTTTTTGTGCCACATCAGTATTGAATTTGTCAAAATTGGTCAAAATCAACATTTATCGCCGGAAATTGAAAGAGCCTGGCGAATTTTTTTTTTTTCTGGCGAAATCGAGATTAAATTGCTATCTTTTTATAAGTTATTGGATAAATTTACCACTAAGTATATTTAGTGGTATTAAGTTGACAACACCGTAAAACCTGAGACTATTCCGCAATTTTGCCCCTTATTTCGTGTGGTTACATACACTCAAAACCTAAGTACAAACTGATGCATTTATATGTGTATTTTTGAAACATGTGCTAAAAAATATGACCCTTTGTATCTAAAAAGATGAACTTTCGCGTCAAAATTGACAAGTTTTATGAGGACATATGGAATCATTTTTGTTTCTATTTTTTCAATTCCCAAATATTTTGAAAAATGAAATTATGTTAGTTTAGTGAATTTTTATTGGAAATTGAACCTTTTTCATTTTTCAATTTTAGATGGAAATTGAAAATTCATAATACAACTTACAAAACAACTTGTAATTATAATCACCAAATGTTTATGAAAATTTACTACAATCACGCAAATCTATGTTACAAGTGAAAATTTAGACAAATTTTTCCATTTTCAATCTTGAAAATTCAGGGCAACTTATTAAACATATTCTTATTTTTCACCCAAAACTAATAAGTTTTCAACTATCACTTCTCTAATCGAAAATTAAAAATTGAATGAAATAATTCTATATATCACCTATATGTTCGATTGATACAGTTGAGTAAAAACTTTTTAGTATAAACTAATGAAACTTTTGTATTTCAAAAAACCGAAACTCCCCAATACTCAATTCAACCAATTGACAGTACTACCTCAATTAATGATGGGTTCCGTTTTTCTCTATTCTTTTTGAGAAATTAATCATTCCTTACGTTACTAAACACTTGCACCACATCTTTCACATTTTCAAATTGATAATTGTTTTATATCATAAATAAATAGTAAGTGTATCTTTTAAGAAAAATAAAGACTTAAATAAGTTATACCAAATTGAGACACATATATAAAAATACAAATTCATAAATATATTTAAATATCTAAATTCCGGTCCGTAGGCATATGATCCTAATGACGATTGACACATAAGTAAATCAAATTAATTAAAAAAAAATCAAATTGTTTTTTTGCCTCCTTTTTCTTCTTTCTTCATTTTTTTCAATTTGGTACTCAATCTGTGTCACAGTTGAGTCAACTACCAACTAACCTTTTTCCTCTCACAATAAATTCCGTCCTATCCCATTAAAGCAAAAAACCCAGCCCACCTGTCGTTTTACTCTCCTACCCTTCCTAGAATCCCAACACGTACTCTTCTCAAGGCTATTTCCGTAACTTCACGTCACCCCTCACGCGCTCCTCTCTCCATATAAAAACCACCCCAAAACCTCAAACTACACCACCACCGTCACAAATTTTCTTCTCAATCCCTAAATTCAGTCAAATTATGTCTACCCAGCAAATCTCATCCCACCGTGAAAACGCCGAGGTATTCACCGGCGACGCCGTGTGCAAGCAGAAGTCGATCGAGCTGCTCGAGAAAATGCACCTCCCGAAAGGCCTGCTCCCCCTGGACGACATCCTGGAGGTCGGCTACAACGAGGCCACCGGATTCGTGTGGCTGAAGCAGAAGAAGAGCAAGACGCACGTGTTCCGCGCGATCGGCCGCAGCGTGTGGTACGACACGGAGGTGACGGCGTTCGTCCAGGACCGTCGGATGAAGCGGGTGACAGGTGTCAAGAGCAAGGAGCTCCTGATCTGGGTAACTATTTCTGATATTTCGATTCAGGACCCAAGTTCTGGCAAAATGACGTTCGGTACCCCTACGGGGCTTTCTCGATCTTTCCCGGTTTCGGCGTTTGAGGAGGAGGAGGAGAAGAAGTGATTTGGTTAATTAATTAATTAACCTGGAATATTGAAGGGATTAAATCAAATAAATCTGTTTTAATATTATCTCATTATCACGCTGAGGCTGGGTTTGGGGATGTTTTATTTTAGTTGTACTGTAGTAGTTTTCTAGTTGTACTGTAGTTTTTTTTTTTTTTTTTTACTGTGTGCGTAAGGTGTAAGCGAAGTTGAATGACCTGTGAAATCCTTTAATTATAGATTAATTATTTCTCTTATGGAATAAGTTTTAAGGAAAGCATTTATGTATTAGGTTTGGCCGATGAGTGTGAATTAATTAATTACATTTTCCCTGCGTTTTCAAGCATTTATAACCTAATAATTAAAAGGTCTAATCACAATAAAAGAAAACGAATGAAATGTCAATAAGAAAAAATAAAATATACCAATGAATCTGTATTATTATATTGTATTTTATTTTATGTCAAATTATGTCATAAAAATGAATGATAATGTATTGTAATATTGTATTTAATAATATTTAATTATATATGATGTTATTGGATATAGATTAGATGTAAAAATAGTTGGCTGAGTATTTAATTTTTGAAAAACGGGTATCCAATATTCGAGTACTAATCTGGTATTTCAAATTCTAGGACAAATATGCCCTTAGTGCCAAAGTGCATGGTATTCTCTCTCATACGATAATGAAAATAATGACTTGGGGACTAACCATCGTACTAGACTATATTGTAGGAAGGTTAGGTCTGTGTTAGGGCTTGATTTTAGACTATATTGCATTAAAAACAGCTAGCAGCCACTTTTATTAACCACATGCTCGCCCAAAGTCGTATCATTTTTCTTTTTCTTTTTCTTTTTAAGGAAAAAAGGATGGTTTTTATAAAATGCCTCTTGAATTGGGAAGGGACGGAAAAAATTCCTGATTTGAAGCGTCCATGCTTCATAGCTCTTCATCTCGTCTTCAAAGCTTAAATATGAAACTTTTCACCTCATTATGATCATATCTCAAATTCTTGTTACAAAAAGTCATCTAAATCATACATCCAACATTTATTTGAACAATAGAAGTTAAGAGAGATTTCAATTCTTTTACGGATTGTTTCGAGATCGCTATGATTAGTATATGATTCATTTATCAAATATTAAACTTATTAAAAAAGATTTATCTTTTCAACTGTCCAGGGAGTTATTTTACAGTTCCAAAGGGATACAAATCATAATATCATTCTTGCTCTTCCCAGGTCAAAAGAGTATGACACGCATGATCAAAGAACAACAAAATGAACAATGCATGCTCAAACAAATTTTTAGTATTGTGCACGTAAATTCGTAAATACCTCTCCAGAATTGGATGTCCATATCAACTAATTCCGAAACATTCAACGCCTGTTTGAATCACACTCAGCGCTCAATCAAGCTGCCCTAACAGAGGAACGAGTAAAAGAAATTAGTCAAACCGACAAATTATCACATGTATGAATTTGATACTATACGATTGGGTAACCCCGGAATTCTATTTACCTGTTTATTTGGAGTTAAATCTCCAATTCGCCTTTTCCTCTCGGCATTCTTTCCCATTTTACCCTCGCCTCTCCACTGCAAAATTATTTGTTTTCTGTATCCTTAGCATCACTATTAAATCGGCCACTCCACACTCCAAGAATCTTATAGTCCCAAACAATCTCAGATACCTTCTCTTGCGGCAAACACAACCCTTGCCGTTTAACCGACTTATTCAGTTCGCAAAAGAATTTCGCGTCTTGCAGTCTAATATACTCCCTCAACAATCTCTCATGTTCCGGAACCCAATTCCTCGGAAATGGGGTATAATCACACGACGGGATCGAATTCATCCTAGAAAATTGAACCCCCTCGATCACATCCACCAATCCCATTCTCAAAAGGTCCGAATACTCGGGCGCCGAATTGTTACTTTTCTCCCTCAACGGACGGCTGAGATCGCGCGAAGCGATCTTATACACCTTCGCACGCGATTTCAACCTATACCTCGCGGCGTACAATTTCGCCAAAGAGCTCCGGATAACATACGCACAAAACCCGACAATCTTTTTCCGGTTATCTGCGTACCTATACCAATCCGCCATCGTTTCTAGCAATTTATTCATCTGGGCATTTGTATGGGCCTGGCCCGAATAGAGCATGGGCGTGCAAGGCAACGGCTCGGGGTCTTTATCGCCTTTTACGAACGCAGCCCGACGAAACTGACAAACGCACTGCTGCAAGCTAGCCGTGACCGAAAGCAAAGTCCCAGCGCCTTTCTCGTTGACGATTTTACCCCCGCTGGACGTGTAACGGAGCGTCGGGCGTATAACTCGACGGCAAATGATATGATCCAAGAATTGAATTCCCCTCGTGATGTGCTCGATCTCGACCTTCGAATTGTCCAACCTAATCCCGAACGTTTTATCGCAAAACTCGATTATATCTTTTCTGATTCGGACCGCGTCCTCTCTCGGGCCCCTGATGCCGATTAGAAAATGGCCCGCGAACCGGATATAATCCATTTTCCGGGTTTTCTCCTTGCCGCTCGTCGGGACGAATTCGGGCCAAGATGGGTTATGACAACCATCGTTTATCGAGTATTTCCAAATCGAATCGGATTCGCTGGGCCTGAAAAATTCTAGTATTTTATCCTCCATGTAATAATCGAATTCGTTCAGACAAACGTTCATCAGCAGAGGGCTCAGAATTCCACAGTAACCGTATTCGGGCAGTTTTGCAGCCTCCTCGGGAGCGAAATCAAAGAATGTCCTCAGCCAATACGGGTCGGGCTTCGGCTCGTTATCAGATAATATCCTCTTCTTCGTCTGCCCCTTTTTTCTCTTCTGTCTACTGATTTTTTCGCTCTTATCTTCTAACGGATTGGGGCTTTTTGTTGCCCCTCTCAACCCTGATTTAATTAAGCTCAACACTTTCTTGTCCTTTACAGATTTTTCAACACAGGCCAACACCAGATTTAAATCCACATTATCAATAATCTCACTCAAATCGCCTCTTATAAACCACAAATACCCAGCGAAATTACTCCTGATTGTTCTAATAACAGAGTGAGGGCTCCTACCGGGTCGAAACGCGTGCGATTTTGCGGAGAACCGGGCCTCGAAAACGGGTTCGAGGAGCATCAGCAGAACTTCCTGAACGACCCGGTCCTGAAACGGCGCCGTACTGGACTTCAACAGAGACTGGAGCTTGCTTCTGGAGAGCAATTGGATGGGGGTCTTATCGTTCGGGCTGCGGATGAATTGCTGAACCTTGGAGTTCCATTGGAACTGATTGTGAACGACGGCGTTTTGGAGGGAGAGGAGGCTGGTGAGGGTGTGAAACGGGATGGCGTTTTTGGGAGGGAACGAGCCGGTGGCGTGAGCGCAGGCGCGCTGGTAGGCGAGTACCCAGAGATCGAGCTTTGAGATGAAGCCGGTGAGGTTTTGAAAGGGTTTTTGGGTTTGGGAAAATGATTTTACCCAGAGCTCGGATAGGACTTGGATTGGGTCTTCTTTGAGCAGCGAGTATGGGTCCTGTTTCGGCGGCGGCGTGTGTGGGCGGTGGTTTGGGTGGTGAGAGAGGTTGCGGGTGGCGGTGTGGAGAATGCCGGTCAGGTGTTTGATTTTTGTTCTCAGTGACATAGTTTGGGGTCACTGAGATGGCAAGTGCGATTTCTATATTACGCTGAATAATGAAATTCGAGCGTATTTTGTAATTTGCACGAAATAATTGTATTTGAGCATTTATTTACTAACATATTAACACCCCATATTTTATAATATATATAGAGAGAGAAATACGCCTCAAAAAAATATTGTTCTAACTTTCGAACACAAAACACATGCTCAAAAATACTGACAGATTTATTGACAACATTATTTTCATCAATAATTATCGACGAATTTTTGAACATAAGTAAAATAATGACGTCTTTTAATATCAGTCGGTAAAATACCGACGGATTTATTTTATATTGTTTATAATTTATAGTCTAAATATATATAATATAATATAATTATTTATAAATATGATTTGTATATAACTTTACATATATTTATAATATAATAAAAATTTTCTTTTTCAATACATGTTTTAATAATAATATATAATAATATATATTTATTTATAAATATAATGAATATAATTATTTTAAGGAATATATCCAATAAATATAAAAATATTATATATTATAAATTTCATTAAATAATGATATATGTTCATAATATAATTATTTATAAATAAAATATACAATAAATGTTTCTTTAATAACAATACCAATTAATATAAGTTCTTCCTACTTTTTTATTTATTAATATCGAAACACATTATTGTTTTAACTTTATATGTGATGTAATATTCAATAAATGTTATATAATTATAATACATTTTTTTAAATAATAATAATATATATTTATTATTCCATTATTTCACTATAAATGTTTTTAATAACAATATCAATTAATATAAGTTTTTTGTAATATACCAATTAATATAAGTCTTTCTATTTTTTTATTTGTTATTGTCTACATATATTATTTTTAATAAATATTATTTAACTAATATATCTAATAAATATAACAAAAATGCAAAAATAATTATCTACCTATGTGGCCCAGAGGTATAGTGCCCCAATTCCCCCAAGAGGTCAGTAGTTTGAATCATTGAAAGAACAGATTGTTCATCTTCCCCATAGGCAACAACCAAATCCTTCTCGCAACCATTGCAAAAAAACAGCAGTTTTTTGAGGGATGTTTCGAGAGAAATGAATTCCCTCGAAAATTTCCGAGGGAAAATCGAGGGACAGACAAATCCCTCGATTTTTTCCGAGGGAATATTATTCCCTCGAAATCTCCCTTGAAAATTCGGGCGCCAAAATTTACCGCCGTAATTACCGAACGACAAATCGAGGGATGACCGACGGATGGGTTTTCGAAGGAAGTATTCATTTATTAATTTTTTTAAATATTAATTAAATTTTCGAGGGAATACAATTTTCCTCACAATCATTTCGAGGGATCACTGATTCCCTCTGAATGATTCTGAGGGAAATTGTATTCCCTCGTAAATTCAATTAATATTAAAAAAATTAAAAATAATTAAAATCGTAAAAAATAGAAAAAAATAATAAAGAATAGGATTTATTTCCGGGACGCTTAGGCGCACCCCTCCCCGCCCCGGTCGTAATTTTTTGGGTTTTGTATCTATTTTTTACTATTTTTTTTGGGGTTTTTTCTATTTTTCTATTTAACAAATAGGTATGGTAATTTTCTATGCTTCTCATCACCGTCCGTACAAGTTTGGACTCTTCTCTCTCCTCAAAACTGCTTCTCCACCAATCACCTCATCGTAAGTTTCTATGCTTTCATTTTCGGTACAATATTATTGCAATTAGTCTAACAGCTATAGGTTAAATTATTATTAGTCATGTGAAAATCACAAATTGCCAAAAAAATAAAATACAAAATGGCATAATTTTGTATATGAATAAATAAATTTTATTTTAGCCTCTTAAATTATTAAAGATCGATTTTGCTTATAATGGACTTCTCAAAAAAAACCCGAAAAAATAGAAAAAATAGTAAAAAATCGAAACAAAACTCGAGAAATTACGACCGGGGCAGGGAGGGGTGCGCCTCGACGACCCGGAAATAAACCCAATTTTTTTCTTATTTTTCTATTAATTTCGATTTATTTTCGATTTTTTTTATTTTTTAAAACTTCCGAGGGATTTTGAATTCCCTCGGAATGTTTAAAAAATAAAATAAATCGAAATAAATAGAAAAAAAATAGAAAAATCGTAAAAACGAAACAGATCATATCATCTTAGGCACGTGGGGTGGTTTTGACACCAAATTCGATCGTAAAATACCAACGAGCACGTGCGTGCCCTCACGTGTCGTGGGGTTCGACCAACAACAAGATACGATTGATCGATGAACTCATTCGGTTGGAAACGTGAAGCGACGTAGCGTCGTGATTTTTTGATATTGGAGGAGGTGTGAGTCTCGGCGTCGTGGAACCACCCGGGGGTCGGGCGTCGATCGTTTAGTTCCTCGAAATAGTACGAACTAAAATTTGAAGCCTCGTCCGACCGCTCGCCGCGTCGGAGCCACCGTCGCCGTCGCCGTCCACCGCCCCGAGCCGCCTTGAGCCGCCGCCCTTGAACCGCCGCCGAACTGTCCGCCCGAGCCGCCGAGAGCCCGAAGGCCTCGCCGCCCATTCAG
>BMAC01000027.1:537645-557234 GCA_014905375.1 Phtheirospermum japonicum | reverse complement strand
GAGCGCCGGCAGCAGGAGGATTTTCAGGCGCGGACGAACGCCCAGATGGCTGAGATGTACGCTCGTTTCCAGCAGCAGTTCCCCGCTCCCTATCAGCAGCAGCAGCAGTTTCCCCCTCCCCATCCATAGAACACTTTTATTTATCTAATAAACTTTGTTACTGTTTCGATCGAATGCACGTAATTCATAAATTTTCAAATATTTTTTTTATTATAATTGATTTATTTCTTTGACTTTTCTTTAATTGCTTTTTTCAATTTTTTGGGAATTTTAATAATTAAACAAGAATTAAAATTAAAACAAAAAATTAAAAATTAATAAAAAAATTAAAAAATTAAAAATACCGAGGGAAAAGTCCCTCGGAATTTTGAAAAATCCGAGGGAATGGGACTCCCTCGGAAATCCGAGGGAAATATATTCTATCGGAATATTTCAATTTCCGAAGGAATAAAATCCCTTGGAATTCCGAGAGAATGGAAATCCCTCGGAATTCCGAGGGATTTTATTCCTTCGGAAATTGAAGTATTCCGAGGGAAGTTTTCCTCGGATTTCCCTCGGAATTTCGAGGGATTGTCCGGTAATGGTTCCGTGGGAAACAATCCCTCGGAATTCCCTCGCTTTTGTAATTTCGAGGGATTTATTTCCCTCGAAACTGATTTCCGAGGAAGGTTTTTTCGAGAGAATTTTTCCCTCGAAATTTCCCTCGGTTTGACCAAAATCGAGGGATTTTTTCTTAATTACGAGGGGAAAATCCCTCGAAAATTCTGAGTTTTTTTTGTAGTGAACCCTCTCCGCCCAAAAACGAAACTGAACCCGCACCAAAACTTTCGTCATCTTCACTGACCAAGAAAAGCCTGCCCATATCTGAATTCTCCGGCGTATAAATGAGTAACGGTGGCCTCTTTTAAATCTTGACAATTGTAATTAAATTCATTTTATGTCTTCATATCAGAATTTTGGTTTCTGATTTGTTTATTAATTGAATTGTGAGGCAAAGGCGTGCAAGGCTTTTGTAGGTTGTAGTCACCTCATAATATTTTTAACACACATTTTGAATCTTTTCAAATCTCAAGTTGTGGTGATGATAGGTTTGTGTTGGTGCGGTGACACTGTGGTTGGATTAGGATTAGAAATTACTCTTTATTTGTGCATTTTAGATTTAATTTAAAATACTTATCATCACTGGATCTGTTGGAGATATAGCATAGCGCGGGATATTGCTCTCACAACTGAAGCTATGGGATTGTGATCTTCTCGTAGAAGTTGTTAGACTCGAATATACAAAGTTGCCTTACAAGAGCACAATCTTGTCAAAATTTTAGTGGTTTGACCCAACTCGCACATGCACGAGAGTTTATCCTCTATATAAGCTCGTTGATGTCAATCATAAGCGTAGATTTAATCACTATTAATCATTTGTACTTGGTGTCTAAGATGTTTCGAGTTACTATTACCTATATCCGAGTTTGAAATGACACAAGCTGAACTGTTTGACAACGTGTAAAATCAAAACTAGATCAATAATAGATTTTATCGAGTCAATGATGCATGTTCAATCTTTTCAAGTGGATACTATAGAAACGCACAATCCCCTACAATTGGAGAATGTTGATTTCCAATTATATAACACTGCTGATAATGAATCAGATGAATTTGTCGATGAGGCGGCAAATGAGATAGAAGATGAGTTTCTAACCAATGAATATACGGACAAACGAGTTTAATGATAACCTAGATAATGTAAGTGTCGGTACAGGTTAGAATGAAGTATAAAATGATTTGTATATAGTTTTAGACTCTATTTAGTTTACATATATCCGCGGTAATATGCATTTATTTAATCGACTCAAATTATGTTCTATGCTCAATTTTTATTTTTTTATGAGGGGTAGAAGTGATCGACGTTGTGCTTCTCTTGACCATTTACAGGTCGTACTTCTCTTAGCTCATCATCTTCGTCACACTGTCAGTTAGACGATGACGATGATATGATGGGCATATTAGAAGGGACTCCACCTTCAACCATTTTGGCTACCCCATTCGATGTCAGTACATCTAGAGGCCTCATGCAACTGGTCCTGATAAGATCGAGGTCCATGTCCTCGGCACGAGGTAAGTAACTTTAAATTATTGCTCAATTCCAATAGATTCTTTATATTAATATAATGTTCTAATAAACCATACTTTCTTTAGACTGCGTAGTTTCTCGACAAAGTTACCGACGACTCATCGACAAGGTTACGAGCATAAACCTCAACCGCATCGTGAGTTTTGGTGGCCCAAATTCCTAGTAATTAATTAATGTTTCATTTGCAACACATGTATATATTTATATTTTTATTATATTATTTTTTTTTGTAGAATTAATATTATTGGGACCCGAATTTACATGCTAGAGCACCATGAAAAGTGTCTTTTATAGTACTATGAGTGCTAAGTGGTCCAGCCGCCTGAATGTGTGGAGGTAGACATGGGATTCTCAGGGGACGTAGCCCACGTGCGTAGGCGATGAAATCTGGAGGAGGTGTCAAGCAAAGTGGGATAAGCCCGAAAATAAAGCGAAATCCATGCAAGCAAGCAAGAATGGATGGGCGGGCCAACGACCTTGGTACTGGGATATCGAAGCACAAAAGTGGGTCTCGATCTACGATTGGTCATGCACGTCAGCTCGTAAGTAGATTTAAGTAATTAATTACATGATAATAAATTATAAATGCTTAACAAATATTGAATATAGCGAGAGAAAATGGGATAGGGAACCCACTGTGTACGAGATTCTTTTGGTTATACACCAAAGAATCGACAACACATTTACTTGTACCACAATAGACATCTATATCAACCAAAATATTTTAGGTAGAGTTTCAACGATGGTTGGATGAGAGACGTGAGGCTTTACAGGACTCAAACGATGTTGTCGAGGATGAGGTTTATCTAGGCGTCGTCGAGATGAAGAAGGGTCGGCGTTTTGACACAATATGCTAGCTGCTTGGGGAGAATTGTGGCTTTGAAAACTTCCAGAGATGACAGTGTTTTCTCTAATCTCGATAGATGTGTCTCGCAACTCTAGACACAGGTACAAACTTATCAGTAACAGGTAGAGGCGTCCGAGCGGGCCCACCAAGAGCTCTAGGCGATGCTCCGACAGCAGGTGCTGGATGGGTTCGCCAAACTGATGATCGTGTACGTAACTCAGCTTCGACCTCAGCAGCCTCCATCTCAACAACCTCCTCCACCAGAGCAATAGTGCTTAAGTTTTTGTGAATATTCATATTTAATATTTGATGTAAATCGTACACATTTCAGAAATTTATGCTTGATATTTCATTTTTAGTTTCAACATCTCTAAAATATGGACATGTAGTGTAAATATGTACCGGTACAATAATACATAAAATAATAATAATAACAACAATAATAAAAATAAATGAATGAATAAAATTTTAACAATGCCTTTGAGCATGTGGCTGTAAGAATCTTTTAAAATTTTAAAAATGTCTTGGGGTTAGTCAACGTCGGTAAAACCAACCACAACTCGTCGACAATCACCGACACAGTCAAGTCATCATTAATATACCGGTGGCATGAAGAAGAAGGCGGCGAATACTCCCTTGATCAAAAGAAGGGGAAAAATAGAAAAATAAAAAACCAAAAAAAAGGAGAGAAAACAAAATAGGAAGAAAACAAGAGAGAGAAAAAAATTAATGGCAAAATTGGTAAGTTACATTTTTATCTTCAATTTAATATTTCAAAATAAAGAGAAAAGATAGAAAAATTTTAATCAAGTAACGCCAACATTTCGCCCCAAACATGATAATTTTAAATTTGTTTTGGTAATTTGAATAATTTAGTGGATGTATTTTAATATTTAACAATATCATATATATTTTTTTAAAGTTAACATATAATTAAAAAAAAAACAATTTTTCCGGTAAAAAAAAAAAAGCATTAGTCCTTGATGTGTAAATGCATTGCAAGGAGTGTGGAGAAATGCTCATTAAATACATGGAGTAAACGCTGAGAAACTCTCTCTAAATAGTATATACACATGCAACAAAGTCCCTCAAAAAAAATAAAAAAAATTAAATCAAACATTCCAAGACCTCAAATCTTACATCAATTCAGCATGAAGTATATATATCAATTTCTTAGATTCATTAACAAGACTATGAAAATTCTCTTACCAAATGTTTATTATACATTAATGATTTAAAACACAATTTAGTTACAATCTCTTTATATTATTTGCTGAAATCTCATTTCAATAAAAATAAATTGCTAGGTGATTTTTATACCATAACTTATTCTATCATGGTCAAACAATTACTAGCGTGCATGTGTATTTTTAAACAATTAATTTCCTTTCTCCACAGACACAATAAAAAATCATACATGTAAAAAAAAAAAAAAAATATTGCAACAATGAAGGAGGCAAAAATTTTACAGAAAAATCAGTAATTATTCTGATATAATATTCATCCACTAATGCCCACATCATTATTTTCGAAACAAAACGAAAAAAAAAACTCTCAAGATTCGAATATTCGTAATAATCTGATTAACAATTTATAACCCACCAGAACCGATGTCAATGATCTCTAGGGTTCGCGCATTTCAGCAGAAAGTTCACAGAAGAAAGCGACGGAATTAGGGTACAGGTTGTGACACGGGGACGAACGTGACGGCGCCACGTAGCCCTTTGGGAGCATGGCCGAGAAGCGCCTCTCATCCATATTGCCCTTCGTCTTCGTCTTCTTGGATTTGGTCTTGTACAGAAACGACTTTCTCGAGATTCTTGCTGCGGCGGCTGTTCAAGAAAACTTGTGCGCTCTTCTTGATTCGAAAGGCCGATGATGACGTCGTGTGTGACGAAACTGGTGGAGGGCTTGTTTGGAGATTTAACGGGGCGGCGAAAGTGATTATGATCAACAGCAGAGAGACCGAAATGGTGAGGATCTTGCGATTGCTGTACGGCCCCATGATGATCATTGTTCTCTGATCATCAATTAATGGCTAATTAGCTAATTTATAGTAATTTGGTTTTGCGAATCAAGATTAGGTTTTTTTTTGGGTTTTCCAAGAATAATAATAAAGATTGAATGCGTAGAGAGAATTCAAGAATACATGCACACACATATATATATATAGAGAGAGAGAGAGAGAAGTGTGTATGTATAATTAATTCTCACTCAGAGTCCAAGATTTGCGCAAAGTTAACCGTATTTGTATTAAAATTGCAAATTAAAAAAAAAAAAAAGATGATCATATTTTAATTATTTATTTACATAGTCATTACGAGGTGTACAAATCAAATTACTTTAGCGTGGAGTAGATAAATAAATACCCATATAATATAATATAAAATTTCGTAAAAAACAATTTTTTTGGTATATATTTCAAATCATGTAAGTTTCGTAAATCTTTTTTCTTTTGATATGGTTCTTATATACGGGCAAAGTTGCAATTATACAATTTATTTTCGCTAATGCTCTGATAAAATTAAGAAGAAATTAAAAAAAAATGATCTTAGAGTGAGTGTTTATGAAAATTACCAAAAAAATTACAATATCCACTAAATTTCCTCTTTTCTTTTGCTAATAAATTATACCCATTTAAAAATTAAATCATCAAACCAATAATAATTATTATTATTATATACATTTCTTTACAAAAATTCATTACATACTTTATATCAATTCAATTTTTTCCCGAGGCTACCACCCCATACCCTGCCTAATTCTTGTACCCAACCAATATTATTCGAGTAACACTTAATACAATTTTGTTACACCAATTTCTTTAATTTGAAAATACCTTTAAAAAGCAATATTATTTTTTGAAAATACCTATAATTATTTAAAAGAGTATAAAAGCAAAGAGTTTAAAATAATTCGAAAAGGTAAATAAAGAGTTTACAATAAAATAGGGATAGGAGATTAGTCGATTACCCCACATAACATGATAACTTGAAAAGAAAAGGAAAAAAAAAAAAAAGAGTTACACATACAATAGGAATAGGATTAAGCTCCGACTCTACTTCTATATATATACCCCTCGACCTCTCTTAATTAAATCCCCATAGAAAATTCTGTTTTGTTTTCCTAAATCTCTCTGCAACACTTCAGGTGCTGATTTTTCTTTCTTTTAATTTTTCGTTTATATATTTATGTCATTGTTAAAGCATTGTTCTTTTATTTATGTATTTTCTTTTAATATCTAATCTATTTATCGAATACTTTGCAGAAAAGACAAAGAATATACTAAATGGCCGATCATCAGAATAAGAAGCAACTAGTTAAGGTAAACAAGCTACGCCCGTTGGGCACTGGGCTTAATTTAACCGTCAAAGTGGTCAACGCCAAGAAGCTAGTGCATAGAGGTCAACGCATTGCGGAGTGCTTAGTTGGAGACGAGACGGCAATGATTGTTTTCGTGGCTAGAAACGATCAAGGTATATGTTTGTTTATATATGTGCTTTAATTTAATTTGTCTAGTTTAATTTATTTATCAATTTCTTATATTTACGAATTTTGTTTGTGTAGTGGATTTGGCTGTGGAGGGTAAAACGATCGTCATGTTGAATGCGAGGATCGACATGTTTAGGGGATCGATGAGGCTCGTAGTGGACCAATCGGGGCGTGTTGAGGTGGCCGAGCCTGCCACTTTCACGGTGAAACAGAACAATAACTTGTCTTTGATTGAATTTGACTATGGAGGGTATTGATCGATTGTTTGAGCTGATTTTGATGGATTTTGTTGTTTTACATTACTAATAACGACAATTTGTTGCAGTTGTTGCTTTCTTTCTATATGTATATTTTTGTTATTTGTAATAGCACATAAACATGTGGATTTTATGAAATTTCGTTCATTCCGTTTTATCTCTCGCAATTTAGAAATTTTCATGCCTAATTCTATCTATTACATGTACAATTTTAAAAGAAAATTATTGTTACTTTTTACTTTTCCAATAAAATTAAATATTACTTTACTAAATTTACTTATTTCACACTATTAATTATTATAAACAAAAAAATATTATGGTTATTTGATACCTATTATTATAACACTAATTATCTTTTTTAGTATGATCTTTCTTAATATCGTCAAATTGTCGAATACAATATTCACTATTTTCACATTTTATTTTGCCAATCAATTCTACACATTCAAAAAATAATAATCAAATTATTAACAAGTACTTCATATCAAGTCAAGTTTACTAGAATATTTTAGTATTTTTAAATTTCTAATTATCAAATTCACAAAATTCATCATGTTTCTTTTTTCATTAAGATTTTCAAAATGAAAACCAATCGGCGACCAGATCGGCATCTTTGTTGACGGCTGACCGTTGACTTCAAAGAATCCAAAAAAAAAAAAAACCATAAAAAAAATTTAAAATTAACCTAACAATTGATCTTCTTCTACCTAAATACTCTTACCACATATGAACAGTAGCAAATCAATAAGTCCAGTTTGCTCATAACAAAATCTCAGTTGCTCAGCCAGAATCAAACTTCGAGATTTTGCGCCTCTCCGGATTGTCTCTACCAATCTAATCATCCCAATAGACTTACGCCGCCCGGCCGGAGATTTACACGGAGAGGCGCGCGATGATATACGCTGTGAATATTTATATATAAAAAATTGGGAATTGTAACTGCTAATCGAACTGAGAGAGCATGTCGAACTCGCTGCCCTATTCAATGAAAGATGTAGATTACGACAATGCGAAGTTTCGCCAGCGATCCAAAATCAAGGTTCGTGTTTTATTGTATTTTCAGATCTCGTATCCTTTTTCGTTTTTTTTTTCCGATCAGTTAGTTACGTTTAGTAATTTTCTTCGAGATTTTGGAGAAACGAATTGGATGCGATTCGTCGTTTCAGATGCTTAATTAATGGTGTGAGCTTTCATATTCGGGCTTGAGAATTGTCGGCCAATTGTTTATTCCAAAGTATTAATCACAGGGTTTTTGGAGGTTTTTGACTGATTCTGAGATTAAACAAATTTTAATCTCCTGAAATTTATGATTGTGTGGGTTTGTATATACTGAATTCAACTTATCATGTTTTTGTTTTTTTTCTCCAGGTGATCGCACAAAATATTGTAAACAGTAATGTAAAACGAGAATGTACAAAATGCAGCACAGGAAGGTTTCTTGTGCTATTAATGATTTTTGGTGTAGCCTATATTATGCTGACACACACTCCTTCGTCGGAGGGTATAACCAGAAATATCGGCACCGAAGAAGGAAAAAATTTCTTCACGGACGGAAAGGGTAGATTCAAGAAACTATGGAGAAAGCCACCTAGGCTCCCTCCTCGTTTATCCCCCGATGAAATAATTATTAGGAATAAAACAATTCACAGCTCTGACAAAGTTGATTCCGGGCCCGATTGGAAGGATAGGCAACAAAGGGTAAAAGCGGCATTTATTCACGGATGGTCCGGTTATCGAAACTCGGCGATGGGATACGATGAGCTTATGCCGCTAAGCCATAGAGGAACCGATGGCTTAGGAGGTTTAGGGGCCACCGTTGTCGATGCACTCGACACAGCCATGATAATGGGAATTGACGAAATTGCCCTCGAAGCCGGCTCGTGGGTCGAAAAGCATTTACCGGAGAGGATTAACGAAAGGGGACAAGTGAATTTATTCGAAACCACGATACGCGTTCTGGGTGGTCTTTTGAGTGCATATCATTTAAGTGGTAAGATTAGTTCGACAAAAGGGCCTGAACGGGCTGTATATCTTGAGAATGCTAAGAATTTGGCCGATCGTCTGATAATTGCTTTTACGTCGAGCCCGTCTGATATTCCATTCAGTGATGTTGTTCTGCGAGACCGTTCTGCTCATCCCGCGCCTGACGGATTAAGTAGCACGGCCGAAGTTTCGACTCTCCAGCTCGAGTTTAATTATCTCAGTGCTTTGAGTGGTGATCCGAAGTACGCGGTGGAGTCCATGAAGGTCCTGGAACATATGAAGACTTTGCCGAAGGTCAAGGGACTTGTGCCTATATACATAAAGTAAGGATAAAATGCTTTTGGTTTCTTTGCATGGGTGTAGCATTTTTATTCAGTATGGTTTCTCCGATTAATCGTTTTAATTATGGTAAAACTCCTATAAACTGATAGTATTGGGACCGCCAAATATTATTAATTTACCGAGATATTTAATAATCGATAAATTAATAGTCATTTAATTTATAAGTATTCATTCAAAGATAATTACAAATTATTACTTTTATTGTAAACTTCGGTTAAATGAATGAATATCAAATATCTCTTAAGCTACTCTTTAAAAAAAAACAAACTAAATGGATGCTAATTGACGGGCAGATAATTGAGAGCATCATAAGAACTAATAGAGATGATGAAATTAATGATGACATTTCTACTAGAGACCCCTATTCTCGAAAGAGAAGTTCTCAAAGCAATAGTGATATTGAATAATTATTTGTTTAGTTTTGAGAAAATCATATTTTACAATGTTAAGAAAAGTGAGATTTTTTCAAGGTGGCATCAATTTAAATGGGAAAAAGTAACAGTCATATTTTATATGAAACTTTTAAAAATTAATCAAAAATGTATTGTGTGTGTGTGTGTGTGTAATGGATGGGGTCTATATGAATTTTAAAAAACGTATTATCTTATAAATTTAGCGAATTATTAAGTCGGGACCGGCATAAATTATTATTCAAACGAGGTTATTAATTAATTGAGTATTAAATTATCAAGGCTTTGCTGTAACTTGCTTCCTATTTTCGTCAAATACATTGATCGCCGGTGATTTTGGTATATATTAATTTTGTCAATATATAGTGATTGGTTTCTATTTGGGATGATTGCAGCCCTCGTAGTGGTGAATTTAGCGGGGAGAATATTAGACTTGGCTCTCGTGGTGATAGCTACTATGAGTACCTCGTAAAAGTTTGGCTTCAAAACCCGGGAAGTAATTTGACTTATTTGCACGATATGTACGTAGAATCGATGAAAGGTGTCAAAGAGCTGCTCGTTCGGAAATCTAAGCCCAATGGTTTGGTTTTTGTCGGAGAATTGCCTAATGGGCCTCAAGGTGATTTCAGCCCGAAAATGGATCATCTGGTATGTTGTACTTTGTCATCGAGAATTATTTTTACAAGTCAGCTAATAAATACCTGCTTCGCTATAATCTTTATTATTATGTTAAATCCAGGTATGTTTCCTCCCGGGCACTCTTGCCCTTGGTGCCACAAAGGGCATCCTGAAAGAAAAGGCTATGAAAGAAAACTTGCTCAATTTCGAAGATTTAGAAAATTTGAAGCTTGCTGAGGATTTAACAAAGACTTGTTACGAGATGTATTCAGTAACTTCTACTGGTCTTGCTCCAGAGATAGCATACTTCAATATGGAGGTCGGCTTTATTTTATTTTATATATTTTTTTCTTTTTTGCATTCATTTACTTTTTTTTCATTGTTTATCTATTCACTTGCAAATTAATATTCCAATTTCTATATTAAGCAGGGACAAACAGAAGGTGGCCCTGGTGGTGGTAATAAGAATTCAAAATACGCAGACGACATAATTATAAAACCTGCTGATCGTCATAATCTATTACGCCCCGAAACTGTTGAATCACTTTTCTACATGTTCCGCATCACTGAAGATCCCAAGTATGTCTTCTTTTTTTTCCCCCTTTTCTGACTCGGTTTTTGTCTGAAAGTTGCAGGGGGGGAAATGTTTGTGTTTTTCTCAATATCACTAAGTTATGAGGCGCACTTCTGTTAGTCCCCCAAAACTAAATCTTAAAATAAAAAATACTAAAAAATAAAACTCTAAAAACCCAAAACAGAAACCCTAAAAAACATAAAACCCCTAAGAAAAACTAAAAGAATTAAAAAATTAATTTAAAATAAAAAATAAAAACTAGAAACTGAAAACCTAAAATTTGGGCTGGAATGTATTCTGTCACGCGGTCTGATTTAGCTTTTAAATTGTCATAACATTTGCAGATACCGTGAGTGGGGTTGGGAGATTTTCGAGGCATTTGAGAAGTATACAAAGGTCGACTCTGGAGGTTACACTTCGCTCGATGATGTTACTACACTTCCTCCCCACAGGAGAGACAAGATGGAGACCTTTTTTCTCGGCGAAACACTAAAGTATCTGTATCTATTGTTTGGGGACATTAATGTCTTACCGTTGGATGAGTTTGTATTTAACACGGAAGCTCATCCCTTCCCGATCCGGAAGGAAATGATTCTTTCACTATGATATACAAGTTTGACCAAATCAAAGCAATGAGTTAAACAGCTCAAAGGCGGGCCGAATTTCTGGATTTTCGCTTTTCCCGGTGTACTTTTATTATGTACTAAAAACTAATGGAGTTACAAACTGAGATATAGAGACAATAGATTGCTCAGAATCCTGCCTTTTTTTTTACAGTTGACTGTAGATTTATACAATTAGACACAATTTACAGCTTAAATTGGTAATACCAATTTTCTTGTTGTTTTCGTCGACTGTTAGAATATTAGACACTATTTGCTTTCTATTTGCCGTCCTACACGTCTCTCTCTCTCTTACATATATTTGTTAGCTCACATAAGAAACAAATGATCACCATCTCGTACGACACTTATGTCGTCTATTTCCGCATTCTCTGCATTTACTACACTTGTAAGACCGTCGTCTCCAAATTTTTGACCTGCAGTTTCATGAATAGGCGATGATCAGATATACAGCCAGTGTAAGTATCACTTTGTCCTTTATTTATTTATTTTGTTAATAGTTTAGAGTTTGTACAAATCATACCTGCTATTTTGAGTAGCTCGTCTAACGAATCAGGTAGAATTATTAGCTTCGCAAGCTGCTTTTGAAACTTCATGTGAATCGTCACTCTCTTCTTCACCGATTGTACTGCTTCTGTGCCACTCGGATGTTTGCAACCGCTCGAGCTGACATTTGTACGTGTCTTGTAATAATTTTTAGTGTAATTAGTGGTGGGCCCACTCATTTCGTTCTCATGATTCATTATAAGATCGTATATGCCTTTGTTTGCATGTTTTTCTGCTAATGTTTTCGGCGTCCAACCTCTCTCGTCTGGTTTGTTCGCGTTCGCTCCTTTTTCGAGCAGAACTCTGACCATTTCGAGATGCCCTTGTCGAACAGCAACGTGAAGAGCTGTTTGCTCGCCATTCATATCAGCTTCATTCGGCTCCGTTTGGTTTYTTGTCGTAAATTTTGAGTTTGGAACGTCCACAAATGTTTCGTGTTTCGGTGTTTCTCTGTCGAACCAGTTGTTGAGGATCAGAGTTGGATCGTGTTGGCCCTCGACGTCGAAGCTTCTGTGCAGTTTCAGTTTCTTGAGAGCAAAAAGATGATAATTTCAGTTTTTTAGTTTGGTGGATAAAGAAGAAAGGTGTCTGAGAAATATAATGAAACTGATGGTTTGCTAGAATATTTTTTTTTACCAGGAAAAGGTTGTTCATAACGATGCGTTCGTCTTCAGGGTTTGCTTGGAGAATGTTTAGAAATGTCGTCTTGTTTAGCCGTAGTATTTGAGAAATCTCGGTTGTTCGAACAGCGAACGGCTGAGGTTTGCCGCATAAAACACCGATTTCTCCAAACATGTCTCCGGCAGATGCCTTCCCCACGATCTGTATAATGAAAAGTTACCGTTTAGGTTTTATTAGGTTAAAACACAGGGGTAGGTTTGTAATTATCTTTTCGATTTATCGAAAACTTGTCAGGTGGATGTAGAAAATCTTACTTGATCGTGTCCATTACTATTCGCAACAAAATTCTGCCAACAACAACAAAAATAAATTAGAATATGAATGTGTGAGAAGCAAATGTCCAAGGGCATACTTGTAATTTCTCATAGATTAACATACCACTGCTCCTGAGACCAGTATATATGCATCAGTTGGAGCCTCATTCTGTAGGAGCACATCTTCTCTTGGAGGATAATACTCAGCTTCCATTTCTGGGACCTTCCCGCCAAAAAAAACAAAACAAAAAAAACATGAATAATTCATAAATCATACTTTGTTACTGAATGGATTAGAAAAAGTGGGAATTTTTACCAGCTGTAAAATGAAATCCTGTGAAACCCCCTGAAAAAGATGAACGTTTTGAATGACAGGGTAAAACAGGTAATGCGCGATGCTGGCACGAATCGCCTTGGGCAGGCCATTCAAAGTCTCTTGCTGCTTCAGCCCGTCCGTTTTGAACTTGAGGCAAATGTGCGACAAGAGCTGGTCTTGTATTCGAGGGGGCAACTGGTTTCTTCTCGCGAATTCCGATGCTGCTCGAACCGAGTCTCTCTACATCGCCAAACCAAAACAATGTCAAAATCACCCGTTAGGGGTACAATCCGATGAAGGGTATTTTCGTAATTAGCGCTTACAAAGTTTCGGGTGCGGCTGGTCCAATGGACCACGAGGTTGGTCATGTTCCCGATGAGATACGAGGTCAGGCCGAGGTTAAACAGCATGTAGAAAATGTCGAAAAGCATCTCCCTCGGATTCTCAGCGTGCAAGTCCCCATAGCCCGTGGTGGTTAGAGTTACGATCGACCAGTATATTGCGGTTACATACCGGTCCCACAGGCTCATCTGTTTGAAATTCGGATACACGGCGCCAATCCAGGTTCTTTGTGGATCAGGATATCTATCGGCTATCATATAGTTGAAACACCCGGCGCTATGCACCGCGAACAGTGTAACCTGTACCCATCAGTGTCAATGCCCCATGTACAGATATACAACGACTCGTCCGAGCAGTGTACATAATAATAATTAAAAAAAACCTAATAAAAATAATAAAATTATATAGTTAAAAAAAATCATCTGGCAGCCTCGTTTCTGTCCGAGCAATATTAAAAAAATAAAATATAATGAATATATTTATTCTTATGAAGAATAAAAAAATCCGACCCATTAGGACCATGTACACGTGGCAATTAATTAAATTAAAACAAACCAACACTTAATTAGACTTACGGATATGAGTTTGGTGCAGCGAGTCCAGAAATAGTTAAACCGGATATCCTTCTCCAGCCTGGCGAACAGCGAGCTGACTCGCCTGAGCCGCCACAGCCGGAGCATGCTGAGTAACTTAAACCCTAGACCTTCGTTGTGGTTTGTGAATATGCGGCTCAGAGCTTGGAACGGTACTGTTGAGCAGACATCAAAAATGAACCAGGTCGAGAGATACCTGTAATTAACTAATTTATATATTTTTTTATTATTAAAAAAAAATGTAGAAATTGCTTTTTTTTTTTTTTTTTTTTTAAATTTATACCTTGCTGCGATTTTTTTTAGGATCGTCGATTAGTAAATACGAGTGGCTGTCTAAATAGGCGATGAAGAAGGTGAGAACGATATCGACAGCGAAGAAGGTGTCCGACAATGTTGTCCGATTACGAACAGAGCGTCTTGTTTGTACGGTAAGAATGCAAACTCGAATGGACATATCCAAGCTGAGTAAATTACCAGGAGAATTAAAAACATTTCCATGCCCTGAATACAATATACAATATTTATTATTTTAAAAAAAAAGAACAAAAAATGAAAAAAAAAAAAAAAAAAGAGTCTATCAAATAATAATAAAACCTATAGGAAGGGTCGAATGGTGAGACGATGTGCCGTCTTAGCTTGGTCGCACGGTTGATTCGAGCACCGAGAGACGGAATGGAGATCGCTCGAGAAAAAAGCCACTCTGAGTTTGTGTTGACATGTGAAAATCCTCGACGCAAAAGCGTCTTAGGAAGTTTTTCGAATACGAAAATGGCATTTAATTTTTTTTTTTTTTTTTTTTTTGAATTTAATTATGGTTAGAGTTGTAAAGAGATGTTTTTATATATATATAGCCAGGGATATTGGAGAATGCTCACTTTTCCTTTAAAAGAAGTTTCTGTTTTTTTCTTTTTTCTTTTTTTTTTTTGGACATAGCCCGTGAACATATTTGGACAAGATTATGCAGGTAACATGTCATTATTAATGGTAGTAGTGAAAAAAGGTGGGTATAGATTTCCTGTGTTTTTGACTGATTTGTATAGGTTTACATGGGAGAAAAAGTTTTTAAGTGGCAGACAATAAGAGGAGATGAATTTTGAGATAAAGAAAAATTAAAGTATCAAATGAAATAAATTATTTAAAAATTAGTGAATTTTTTGTCTTATAATAAATCTGACAATAAAATTATTAAAGTTTATAATAAGGCCTTATAATCTTGTGATCTTGGGGGGACCATATACATATCTTTGCTAGGTCACCCAATGAGGGGCAAATGTGGGATAATATGAGACTATATGCAGTGGGGTTTTGACGACAAGATTTGAGTGGTAAACTACATTAAATAAATGAAATTGCTGTTTTCAATTCAATATATCTGGGATTGGACCAATTAACCATATTCGCTGGATGGTCCGTCTTGGGGATGCCACGTGGACATTTTTGTTGCAAATAATATTTGTTGGCTTTGGGGCCCTTGCTTTCATTTTTTATTTTGTTTTGTTTCAATTTTCAAATTGCACTTATATTATATATATCCCACTTTTTAGAAGTAAAGATACGTATCTGATGGAATTAAAATTGTTTTAGATAATCATCCACACTCTTTTTTATTCTCTCAGTATTCCATTTTTGTACGTCCCACAAAAATAGTCCAGTTACTATATATAACATATCATTAATTTTTCATTTCACCACATACTCTTAATTAATATTTTTGAAATACTAATTTTCTACGTGCTAAATTGAAAATTGATGATAACAATATAAAATCTTACCATTTCAATAACAAATATACTAATATCTTATATTTATTTTTATAATTATTAATTGACATTAATAAATTCAAGAAGGGTATAATTGGAAACACCAACTAAATTAATGACTTACCTATATAAATTACTTTTTTTTTTAATATGTGTGAAATCAACTGAAGGATTACCATTTTGGGATGGAGTGAGTATTATAATTTAAAAATAAATAAAAAGTGAAATATAAAGTGGAGTAGAGAAAAGGTGAACTAGCTATTCAAAAGGAATATGTTAAGATATTTGATTGTGAGATGTTAGATATATGTTACACATATTCAAATTCCTCGAAATACTTGAAATACTTTATAATAATAATAATTATTATTATAATGATTATTATTGTAATTTGTTGTTATTATTATTCTCTAGTAAAAGTGATACAAAATATTTGAGGTTGTTGGCAAATGGCATATGTTATTGCGAGGCAATGAGAACCATATACATGTGGAGTGGACACCCGCCATGTAACCCGATATCTCTCTTTCTCTTTGATCATGCGCATATGCATCTTTACTTTTGTGGAAAATCATGACCCTTCTTTTTATTTTATTTATTTATTTATTTCCAAATGGTCTAGGCCCTAATTAATCATAAGCTACAGTGGCGACTACAGGAAATGACACTCCTGAATTTCCTGGAAACAATGATTCTAGACTCATATAATCAATGTTGCAGGTGGGAGAAAAATCTAGTCTTCTTTTTTTTTTTTTTCTTCTATTAAATATTAAATTAAGGTAATAATATATAAGCAAAAAAATTATAGACCCATATTGGGCCAGATACAGATATCTGATGTTCCACGTGGACACCCAATACATTAGTCATCTTAATTGACTACAATTAATTAATCTTCGTGATATTTTTGAATAACTTGTTGTGGATAGAATAAATAAGAAATAAAAATATTGAGATGTGGATTTAATATAATATTACCCGCGAAACACCCAACTGAAAGTGAAATCTAATGAAACAAAAAGAAACAAGTTGCTTAAGGTGTACATATATATTTTTATTATTAGGTTGCATGTATATGGTGAAGTTGGTATTTTCAGGCAAAAAGACACTAGTCACCCGTTTTCTTAACAAGAAGATTCAGGACAATAGTGATTATTTGTCATGTATCGAGTTTTTTTGAAAGTGTTAATGGCTTTGAGATAAAATATGGTGATATATAATGATTTAATATAAAAATAGCAAAATAATGGAGCAATTATGGTCCTGATCTAGACATATGTTATGTTCAGGGAAAAAAAAATTTCATTTTTATCTATTATATTGATCAGTGTCAAATCACGTTTGTTAGGTTAACAATTCATCAAAAATGGTTTAAAAAAATCGATCTGACTTTTTTTTTTTTTTGTTTAGATCACGTGATTCAGATAAATGATAAAAAAATATTTGATTTACGCCACGCCAGTAAAAAAGCTAAACCAATTTTTTCCTTTTCTTTTCATTTTTACTATTTTTTTTAAATTTATTAATTTTGCAAAAACGTGATTTGCTTTTTTTTAATCACACATTCTTCTTGAAAAGTGAGATGAAAATATATTTTTTTTCATTGCTATATTCACACTAGTATGCTTTGAGGTTTGATCTAACTAGTTTGGCGTAGAGATAGAGATTAGTAATAGATATAGATAAATATGAAATCTAATTAGTAGGCCCAACCCATCATGATCACCATGACACCCAATACTTTGGGAGATATATATTACTCAAATTGACAAAGACAATTTGCAAATATACACACAAATATATTTTATACATGTATATATAGACAAATTGCATACATATTTGGATTCAGCTCCCCTGTTTCTCTCTCACACACTCAACGTGGAGTGTTAGCCTCCCCATGCAAAAAGACAACCATCATCATGCAGTAAAAAGGGTAACAATAGATCATGAAACGCGCGTGTGAACGAAAAGCCCCTTCACGATTTATCCATGAAGTTATAAAAAGAAAGGTTTCTTCTTTTGTGTTCTTCTAAAGGCAAGAAAGCAACTCATACTTCAACTATCTAAACTTTTCAAGAGGCTTAGAAAGGTTAAAAGTATATGTCTAAGCAAAACAATTATAACTTATGCAGAGAGTTTATAAGTTCCAAATATTTAAATAAATCTTATTTGGTTGGATGATGTTTATATGAAAAATTTAAACTTATCTCAAATGCTATTATTACAAATGTTTCAAATAAATTCATTGAGTTTGTTTTCTTAATTCTTAAATATCCCAAAAAAACAAACTCTGCTTTGGTTTTAGTGTTTTTGTTTTGATTTTAGTAAATCAAACGACTTTATGTTTTATATAGTATGTTAAAAATACTTCTTGGTTTTTGTTTCTTATTCATTAGTTTTAACATGTTGACTGAAATCCAAAATAACTATGTTTTCAAATAAACTCATTAAGTTTGTTTTCTTAATTTTTAAAACCCTCCCACCCCTCAACCCCCCTCTTCCTTTTTTTTTGGAAATTCTACTATTTAATTAGCTAATTAATTTTTTTTGTATTTCACTATTTTATTAATTGTTAATTGAATATCTAAACTTATTTTAGTATTGTTCTATTAATAATAATAATATTATTATTGTTATTTTAATTTGAATCTATAAATGAGTTTGCAATATAAATAAAAAAAATTCCAATCCCTCGAGAAAAAGTATTGTCCGATTATTGAAAACTATCACACACACACACACACACACACACAGATATATATATATATATATATATATATATATATATATATATAGAAAGAAAAAGGAAAAATTATTTCCCCAACCCTATAAAAAAAGTATTGTGTAATAATTGAAAACTAGGTATATATATATTCAATGAGATTAGTAATAGAAAGAAACAATAATAATTAAATTTACAATGCTGAAGTTATATTAAAAAATAAAAAATAATATAAATATTATTATTTTAATCATGTACTTTTATATTTTGAATTAATTTATCAGTTATATTTATCAAATATTTTTAATATATCAAATGACTTTTCAAATATCAATTTTCAGTTCAAACTAAAACTGTGTTCATTTGTTCTTGTTCTTCCTTTTGTATGTTGAATTAGTAGAAAAAAAAAAAAAAGTAGTTAAGACTTTGATCATCCCAGAAAGATACGTATGTAATTATTTTACGTAATTAAAAAAAGTATTTTTTTAATTTGATTCACATATTACAATTTCATTTATATGTCACTGAATTAATTATTTACATATATGTTGCTAGAGAAGTGTGATTCAAAAGTAATTAAGATAAAAAAAAAGTAATGTTAATTGTTTAGTATCATTCCGAAGTCAAAGAGAGGAAAAGGGGTTTTAGTGTTTTACTCGATTAAATTCAAGATACCATCATTTGCCCAACACTTGGCAGCAGCTCGGCCAGGTAGCCTAATTTAAAGTAACAATTGAGTTTGAGAATTTGATATGTCTCATAATCTATGAATTGACAATTTAAAGTCGTAAAGTTGCCCTACCTGGAAGGTCAATATGAACATATTAATCTTTTTTTTAAATAAATAGATTAAAAGAAAGGAAATACATCCCTAATTCTCACGATAGCATAGATATTTTACCACTTGACCTATCTCAATTCATTTATAAATATATTAATTTTAATTATATCCTATACCTGGGCGATTTTTGGGCTAATTTTGTAAGGTTGTTGCCTAGGACCTTTAATAATTTAGGCCACAAATTTTCATAGTATATTTGTTTTTTAGCCTAGTTTTTCGCCTCCAATAATTTGGGGTAAATGTTTTTTGATCTAGTTTTT
>BMAC01000027.1:515827-526414 GCA_014905375.1 Phtheirospermum japonicum | reverse complement strand
TGCTTTTAATATTCAGGTTTTTAAATTTAATTACATTTATTTTAAAACGAAATTTGTGATGCTTTTTTGTACACAGTCGCAGTGCTTTTTTTTACCCGTGTGCTTTCTAGAGAGCAATGCAGTGCTCTTTTCGAAATGCTATTATTTGTCCAAAATACCCTTTTAAAAATTAATTCAATATTTTCCATAATTACCCTGCTGACGTGTCATGTTCTCAACTATCGAGATTATTCAATCTAATGGTCAGTATTGGTCCCTAGGTTCGCATATATTGACATGGTTCCATTTGAACCCAATCATATATATATATATATATATATATATATATATATATATATTATTTTTTTTTGACAATGACATAAAAGTCCTTCTCATTCCATATATATAATTTAATTAATTTAAAAAAGAGAAAAAATCTGGTCCATACATATTATTAGATCTACGGTKTGGATTGGTCCCTAGGTTCGCATATATTGACGTGGGATCTATTTGAACCCAATCCTATATATATATAGGATTGGGTTCAAATGAGAACTCAGTCATTATATGCGAACCTAGGGACTAATTTTGATCGTAGATCTAACCATTTGTGTGGACCAGGTTTTTTTTTTATTTTTTTAAATTAATTAAATTATTATTATGGAAGGGCAAGGAGTTTTATGTAATTTACAAAGGCCCCTAATCATATTAAATTCCAACAAACCCTACCCCAAATCTCGTCCCCTTCCTTTTGTATCTTCTTTCTTTTCCTTCTTCTCCTTTTAGCGATTCAAGAAAAAGAACCGGCCACTCGATGGCGGGCGACGGCAATTCAGGCGGCATTCAGGCAAACGGCGGCATCTGGAAGGCGGCTCGACTGCGTCTTTTTTTTTCCCCAATTCGGAAATAGGGCAACCCTTAACCCTAGAACCCGTTTTCCTCTTTCTCCTTCTTCTCGAAACTGGACGTCGGCGAATCGGCCATCAGCAAGGCGGTGGCGTGGCAGCAGCAATCGTCGAGGGCAGACGATGAAAAACGGTAACCACCGCCTTGCACCTCTGTCATCAAGTTCATCGGCGGAGTCAAGGCCGGGATCCTAAGCCGGATCAGCCCATTTTTAATTAATTAATGCATTTTTTTACATTATTACCATGCTGACATGTCATGATATCAAACCATCAAGATTATCCAATCTAATGGTCAAGATATAATTAAATTAAAAAAAATGGACTGATTTTAGCACTACAGTACTGTGTAAAAAGCACAATGAACCTGGACATATAATTGCATTGTGCAATATTAGATTTAAGGCCAGGATTAGTCCTTAGGTTCACATATAATAACGGGGTTCTCATTTGGACTCAATCCTATATATATATATATATATATATATATATATATATATATATATATATACTATATATATATATATATATATATATATACTATATATATATACTCCCTTCGTTCTCATTTGAATAACGTCCCGAGTTAAATTAGCAGAATTAAGAATTTTATATATTGACTAATATACCCCAAAGAATCCCTTTAAAATAGGAAAAAATATTATTTCCATCAATTTTCTCTCCTCTCTACTTATATTCGTGCTTATCAAATTCCAAACAAAATTTTCCATCTCCCCACAGTGCAATTATGTCCAGATTCATTGTGCTTTTTTATACAGTACTGTAGTGCTAAAATCAGTCATGTGCGATGCTTTTACTATCCAATTTTTTTAATTTAATTATATATATATATATATATATATATAGTATATATATATATATATATATATATATATATATATATATATATATTACGTCTTAAAACATGCAATATGTATCTTAAATTGTAGATCTTGAGAATGTGATTAATTTGATATATATTTCATTCAAAACGAATAAAAATTGAAAAAGTTATGGTTTGTTGAAGATTTGAGTTTTATTTCAAATTTTGAATTTGCAGTTTATAGACGAAATTTGCGATGCTTTTTGTATACAATCGTAGTGTTTTTTTTTCTTAATCTATTGTGCTTTCTAAAGAATAATGTAGTGCCTCTTTGTAAACGTTGATATATGTCCAAAATAGTCGCCCGCTCTCCGAGTGGCACGCGTTCGGGATAATCTCCGACGACAAGAAGGAGCACATGATGCTCGCCGGAGCCCGTCCGGGGACTTCACGAAGTCGCTGGTCTCGAGCCGGCCGACCCATCTGTGGGTCCGGCAGGTCCACTTCGCGGGTTCTGCCCTATTTGACGAACAAGTACAATCGGGTCCTGTTGGGTGGCGACCGAGTCGGGGATCTGTGAAAAACTAACACCGGGTTGCTTTGGGGCTGAACCGGCGGAGGTTGCTTTGGGGCTGAACCGGTTTGGGATAATTTTTCTGTCTTTCCTTCTGCAGCCGTGCCGCGGCGGAGGTTGCTTTGGGGCTAAACCGGGTTCTCTTGCTGGCTTTTCTGCAGGTTGTGGCCGAGCGTCGCTTTGTGCTGCAGGCGGCGGCTGATTCTATGTTGCAATGGGTAGGGTTGAATGTTGGCCAAGTTTTTAAGAACTCCATGGGTAGGGTTGAATGTTTGGCCAAAAAGCAGTGTTAATGTAGTTCAAAAGCACATATAACAATATAAGAAAAAGCACTCCAAATATTGTCAAAATATGCAGCGATTCTCCCTCTCGCTCGTGCATCTATTTCATGAAATTTTTCTATCCCAAATTTCAATTTTGGAGCCAAGTGTTTAAAAAAAAAAAGAAAAAACACATGGCGCCAAACGCGAAAAAACTCATTGTTCTTTGGTTACTTATATATAGAGGTAGAGGTGAAACCATGAAGGTAAAATAAACACATCCATGGCTGCCAACACTCAAAATCATGAATGAGAGTTATTATTTGACTTAAATGTTAATCAAGATATTTCAGACGACGATGAGCAGGAGTTGTCATTGAATGAGATTGGCTCAAATCCTCATAACGTGCAACCCGATGAGGAGATAGGGGTACAATCCCGCTGATAATCACATCATACACGGAAAGAACTTTGTTACTTGATTTGAACGTGAAACCAAATCAGAAATTTGAGTCTCCATTGCTAGAGTTGGATGTTGGCCAACTACAAGAAGATGAAGATGTTTCGGCTCTAAATTCTGGTATTCTTTTTCTTTGTTTTTTTTCATGGCATTAAAAGAAAAAAAAAATAGTCTCATGATGGAGAAAGTTATAGCATGAGTTTTTTTTGGCCCATTGTTAGAGTCATGTTGATATGTACTTCTACGGCTGATCAAACTTCAAAAAAAGTATATTTTGATGAGACAGTGTGTAATAGTATAACTTCTTTTTTTTTTCTTATGTATACTCATAGAGTCATAGTTAATGCTGGAAGCCATTTAAAAAATGAACAGGCACAAAAAAAATTTATGTATATAGTTTGGTCTCATGGTATACATAAGTTACTTTGTTTTTATTTATTTATTGTGACACTGATGTCATGCGATGCACAAACAACTTAAAAGCATCTGAAGAGAGAAAGCGGAAGAGAAACTTGTCTAATGAGAAAAGATAGGCAATTTATAATTCTTTATTGTCAAGAAGTGTCGATGGAAAGGTAAAACGAGATACGACAAAAGAAGTTTCAAATTTATTTTCAGTGCCTCTTCGAACAGTTCAACGAGTTTGGAAAAGAGCCAAAGAAACCTCAAATGGGGCTTCAGTAGACGTCTCCCATAAAAGAACTAATAATTGTGGACGGAAGAGAATCCAAATTGATATGGATCGAGTGGCTGGAGTCGAGTTGAACTAGCGAACAACTTTGAGATCACTTGCTAATGCTTTGGAATTGAGTTGTACGACGTTATTCAGGTTAGTGAGATGAGGCCTTCTTCGGCGCCACTCAAACGCCATCAAACCATATCTAAAAGAATAACACAAAAGAGCTCGTTTACAATTTTGCATATCGATGCTAGAACCAAACATCTTTTCTCATGAGCCAAAGTTTGTTAATATGTACAATATGGTGCATATTGATAAAAAAACGGTTTTATTTGACCAAAAAACGTGAAACTTATTATTTACTTTCTAACGAAGAAGAGCCCTCGCGAAATTGCAAAAGTAAGAATTTTATCACAAAGGCAATTTTTCTAGCTGCTATGGCTCGTCCAAGATTTGACGACGAAGGAAAGGAGGTTTTTTTCGGGAATAATAGGAATCTTTCCTTTTGTCAACATGCAACCAGCCCAGAGAAGAAGTAGAAACAGGGATGCAGGAATGTTGGAGATCAAACCGATTACCTCGGTTAAACAAGAGACTGTGAAAGCATAATTAATTGAAAAGGTTATACCTAAAATTCAAGAGTTGTGGCCGAGAGAGGATTTAGGAAAAACTATTTTCATTCAAAAAAATACTGCGAGGACTCATGTCAATCCAAATGATGTGGAGTTTCAAATGGCTGGTTCATAAAATGGTTTTGACATTAGATTAATATTTCAACCATCAAACTCTCTGGATTTAAATATATTGGATCTCGGATTTTTTAGGTCAATTCAATCGTTACAGCATAAGATGCATGCGAAGAGTGCAGAAGATATTATTCATGCAGTTCAAGAATCTTTTGATAAGTATTCCTCAAGAAAACTGGAACATATTTTCCTGAGTTTGCAGCTGTGTATGCCAGAAATTATGAAAGTCGGAGGCTCCAACAAGTACAAAATTCCTCATATTAATAAGGCTAAACTAGAAAATGAGGGTCATCTTCCGACACAAATTACTTGTGACTCGGCCCTAATAGAGAGTGTAATGAATAAGTTAGCACAAGTCTAGTGATTTAGCCATTATTTTTAATTTATTTTGTGGATTCGGACATATTGATATATTGTGTGTAGTATGCATTTTTTGAACTTGGTTTTGATTAGTTATAATTATTACCTTTTTTTAATGAATTAATATCTTAGTGTAGTTGATCCAAACTTTTGTGCACCCCTTTTTAATAAATTAATTTAAAAGCACGTTAGTTTACTCGCAAGAGTACGAGGTAAATGTAGGGTGATAAGTTTGACTCGAGTCGTATCTCTCGAGGAAACAACTGTTCGGTCTTTCGGATGTTTTTCTCAATTTATGAACTAAAATAAAATACATGTACAATTGGGGTTTTAAAAGAGATTGAGTTGATCATTATAAACTAAAGTAATAATTAAACTAAAACTAATTAAACTAAATACTTTAAACTAGATAATCAACTACGAGCTATAATTAAATATCAATAACACACAACCATAAATTAAACCTAATTAACGAATCTAAGAGCATGAGCATAAGAAATTACCACTAAGCAATGAATCATAAGAATCTAAGATTAACGAATAACTAAGCATAAATCAACTCGCATAAATAAATTAAATTAAACCAATATCTAAGCATAAAACAATCAAGCTAATTAAACTAGTTCTAGCATTAACTAAGCAATTAACTAAGAATTAAACTAAGAAATTAACTACGAAATTATCTAAGAGTTTAGAGTACTTATTGGAACTAAGAAAAGCAGTAAAAAGCTCCAGCTATTCCGAAGTTTGGACGTTGATCTTGGGTGAAGATTGAATCCTGAACTCGAATTCGATGTCTTGGACGCGTTGTTCTTCGATCCTTGATCTCCGTCTTCAAATCTCGTTATGAGATGTAGAATTATGTTTATTATCAACTAAAATACCCTAGGTAGTCGTGTGTCTCCTTTAAAATCCGAAATATGGAGGGTTTATACAGATATTGCAAGTCTTGGCGCACAAGAAACCCTAAAATCCGAATTCTGGGCCGTCGCGTCGARGGTGCGTCGACTGACGRGCGCTGGTGCTCGGCGTCGSTGCTGCCTGGGRGTGCYCGTCAYCMGGGCGGGTGCGTRGACTGARGCGGGCTTGCATCGACGCTTCAGAGAATTGCGTCGACCGTGCGTCGACTGACGCTCCTTCAGTCGACGCTTCAGCAAGTTGCGTCGACGGTGCGTCGGCTTTGCGTCGACTGATGAGGATCATGGCTCGCGTCGACGGAGCGTCGACGGTCGCGTCAGTCGATGCGACAGAGCGTCTATCTCCGTCTCTCGATCTTTTGCTACTCGTTTTTTCCGGAAAGCTCGTTCTCCTATTCTTGAACATCGAACTTCATCTATTATGCGCTGAACTCTTCCGGTTACTTAGTTGTAAGGTGAAAACAACGAAATATCACCTATTTGCATCAATTACGATTAAAATACAGTAAAATAGGTCAGAACTATAAAAATACAGAATTATGCATAAATCGTCCAACTTATACCAAAAATAAATAGAAAAACGTACTAAAAAGCTAATAAAAATAAGGACAAATCTACTCTAATCAACTACCCCACGCTTAATTGGTTTGTTCGTCCTCGAACAAATGCTAGATTCAAAGTATAACTAGAATGAAAATAAGTTCAAGCAGTGAGTCGTGCTATGCTACATACGTAATTTTGAAAATATAGGTACAAGTCACGCAACGTCAAACACTTGACCATTATTACATTGTCGCTTCAATAATATCATACTTCCTCACGAAGGATAATATATATAAGTACGCTCAAAAGCACTTAAGTATTTTCTGCATGGGACGTGTATACACTCAAATCATACAATTACATGCACAATAAGTAAGCACCGGAAATCAATCTCTTTACAATCGCAAATTAAGTGTGCTGTCACTACTAAGAATCAGAAAAGGTCTTTACGGGTTGTAGTGCAAGGCTTTTTGGACGGGTGTGGTATATATAAGTCGTGTGGCTCAATAATTCACTCAACCTATTCAAATCAAGAAGCAAATTGCTTCAACTCGTACAAAAATAAAAACCTCACTAAACACTCATAACGTAGCCTTTTAAATATAGGCTATTTCCCAACTCGCAAACCGTAAAACCGACTTGAAACTCAAAAATCACTTAATCACAACTCTATTGCCTCTTAAACATAAGGCCTCATAAAATACACAATTCGACTCAAGCCTTTATAAGCGTGTAGGCAATTACTCAACATATCCACCATCCTATCTTTTTCTTTTCTTTTTTTATTTCCTCCTTCATTATTTTTTATGGGGTATTAATTTTTTCTTTTTTTTTATTTTTTTCGGATGGTGGTCCTTAAATACAAAAATAATAAAAAATTTACAAGACTCAAATAACCAATAAAAATACGAACTCCTACCCCACGCTTTTAATGGGTTGTAGGGGTCGTCTCAACAACACTCATGGGTATAAGCATAGATTATTTGGCTATGAATGGCTCATTCAGAATTTATAGTGGCTAAAAATATATGGATATGGCTGGAATAGGGTTTTATATGTGCCTTAACCTCATTTTCAAAGTCAACTACACACAGCGGTATCAAAGAGATATCAAGACTGAAACTTACTCAAGCACATGCAATGATGATAAACACTCAGTCTACTCACTGGCTTTTTGCATGAAAGAGTTTTGAATTGACGCTGCTTTTAGGTTTTGCGAAATCGATTGCGTCCAAGTACTTTTTTACAATATATAATAATAAATTTTGAAAGATTATGCACTTATGCACGCTCAAATACAAAAACCTCAAATCATACTTAGCTAACTTTGATAGGCATGCCATACAAACACAATTTAACGCATAAATAGCGATCAATCACATCAAAAATATGCATTTCAAAACAAAAGACATCAAATTGCACTAACCATACTCAACCACCCCCTCCCTAAAAACTTGAAAATCTCCTGATTGTCATAAATATTAAAGAAAATAAGAGTATGGGAGATAAGAAAACATCCCTAGAAATTCGATGGTCGAGTCTCTCTAAAAACGCATGTGCAATTATCCTTCGTCTTATATCGCGTGACTAGATTGTCCCGAACAAACCTATAAACAAAAACAAACAAAAAAAACATGATTGTGATCAATTTCGACGCGCAAGTGCCCGGTGGCACGTCTTTTTGGATTTGAAACGGCCGGATTGCGGCCAACGTAGTAAATGGCTGGTTTGCAACTCATCCAAAGGTTGTCGGGCTGCGGCTAACTTGGGTTGGATTGCGACCTCGATCGACGAAATCATCGTTATCCCTGATTGTTGCGGTAAGCGGTAGGTTCAGTGGTTGATCGTCAACGTTAACGCCTCGAGTGGAACTAGCGGTAAGGCCTTGCGGTAGCGAGCTTCCGCTATATAATCGTTGTCCAGAATAAGCGATTTATCATATTCTCTGCACATCATCACACACATAAACGTACCACGGCAATTGACACAATATAAAAACAAAAGTAAAATAAATAAAAATTAAAGAAAATGAAAACTAACAAATGCTTGGGTTGCCTCCCAAGAAGCGCAACATTTAACGTCATATGCTCAACATAATTTACTTGATCAGTTCCTAGCTCGTGGTGGGTCCACGAACTTCTTCTTACTTCTATCTTGACTCTTCGTATATTTCTCGTAATATGGCGTAAGTCGATGCTTGTGGACTTGGAATCTCGTCTTTTCATTCTCATCGTAAATAGTGGCGACTCCATACTCATCCATCTCTTTTATTAAAAATGGTCCCTCCATGCGACTTCAAACTTGGTTGGATCAAACTTACGATCGGAATTATATAGCACTAGTTGACTAACTTTGAACTTCTCATTAAAAACTTCGGTCGACTTCTTCTTCTTCTTTGTCCAATCCTTGCTATTAGCCTCGCCCTTTTTCTTCGTACGTTTAAAATTCTTGTAGGGGTCGAGGGAAACACTTCTTGAACGATTATGCGGTGGCTTTGTCTCTTCTCTACGCTCAAACTTTGAACGATCTCGTTGTGGTCTCAACTCCACTTTTGGCTCGTTTTTAGACATGTTAAACTTCATGGGCAATCCATCATCAAATGCCTCGACATTATCAAACTCTTTGATCATGCCGATGCTTAGGAGTTCATTCACGCAAGAATCTACTAAATCAACAGTAGAACATTCGTCTTTTATAAATGGTGCAGGAGTCTTGTGAATATCTTGAAGTGAAAACGTCACCGTTTCGCCTAAAACGGACATAGTCGCCCTTCCCTAGTTTACATCGATCATCGTGCGCGTTGTAGACATGAACGGACGTCCTAACAAAATGGTGTGTTCTCGGTTCTCGCTTTGTACGTCACCAACATCCATAATGACAAAGTCGACCTCCACTACTAGCTTGTCTACTTGTACTAAGACATCCTCCACAATCCCCAAAGGTAGCCTTATCGTTCTATCCGCCAATTGTAACCTCATCATTGTCGGTTTCAGCAGTCCTAGGTCAAACTCCTTGTAAATTGAGTGGGGCATCAAATTTATGCTAGCGCCAAGATCGAGCAACCCTCTTGCCGTTTGTCCATTCCCGAGAGAAATAGTTATGCAAAAACTCCCGGGATCCTTCTCTTTAGGTGGCAATGGTTTCTTAAATATATCTTCAACTTCTCTTATCAAAGCTACAGGCTGATTTGTAGCCAAACGCCTTTCCCTTGATGCTAGATCCTTGAAAAACTTTACAAATGCTGGCATTGTCTTTATCACCTCCATCAGGGGGAGGTTAATATTGACATTTTTCAATAAATTATATATCTCCATGAATCTTTTATTTTCCTTTGTTGGACGTAGGCGACTTGGGAAGGGAACATGATCATAAACAGTCAACTTCTTGGGCGGCGAATTTAAGGAATCGATGGGGTCTTCAGCTGCTGTCGGCCTCAAATTATTTGGATTTGAAGATTTATGCATTAGATCAGCCGAATTGGTTGCATCTGCTTGTGGTTGGGTCTCGGTTTCTTTCTTGTCTTCCTCCTTTCCTATCCTAGCTCGATGCAGTTATCCACTTCTTTCCCGCTTCTCAGCACATGAATAGCTGAGGCTTGTTCTGTTTGGCTTGGAAGAGTATTTTTATCCTTCTTTAATGATGCCATGTCAGTTGCCAATTGTCCTACCATTATCTCCAATCTTCTTAGTCCTGACGAATTTTCAAGAGTGCTTTTGGCCATTTCAGCCATCATCGTTCTCAATTCTTTCATATCGTCTCGAACTCCCTTCATTTCCTCCTGAACATGTGTGAGGCCGTCACGGTTCCGAATAGTTTCAGCAACTTGGTTTTGTTGCCAGACTAAAAGTTGATCAGTCGACTGAACTGTAGTAGGTGTTTGCATGTGTGGTGCTCTCTGTCCCGAATGTTGTTGATTCGAATAGTGCTGGATGGCGTTGACGTCCCCTCGTTGTTCGTTGTTGAACGGGCACATATCGGCTAAATGTTCGGGGGATCCGCATTGGTGACACATCGCATTAGTCTTCTTTGAAGAGGCCTTGCTTGCCCGCTCGGCCTTCTAAGCTGCCAATTTCTCTTCAAATATCTCTTCGCACTTTGCTTTGACTAATTTGCCATCATCTAAGTCAGGATCAGGGATGGGAATCTCATTAGCTTTTAATTTACGAGGTCGAGAATTGGTTTTTCTAGATTTTTCACTCAGTTTCTCCAATACTCGTTTTGCTTCGCGGGACGTTAAATCACCAATATCTCCTCCTGCTGCTATTTCAACTTGGCTTTTCCCCATGGGCGACAAACCATCAAAGAAAAACTGATTAATTATCTCGGGGGAATAGCTATGAT
>BMAC01000027.1:479507-502605 GCA_014905375.1 Phtheirospermum japonicum | reverse complement strand
GTTCGTCCGCGCCTGAAATTCCTCCTGCTGCCGGCGCTCCTCCGCACGCTGTCGCCTTTCCTCGGCTGCCTGCTGCTGCAACGCCTCAAGCTGCGCCCTCTGAGCCTCGACCTGCGCCTCGAGCGTTCGGTAAACATGGCGGGAACATTTGGCGCCCTGATTTTCGAGGGATTTTCCGAGGGAACGGAATTCCCTCGGAAAAAACCGAGGGAATTTTATTTCCCTCGGTGTTCCCTCGGAAAATTTCGAGGGAATTTCGTTCCCTCGGAAAATCCCTCGGAAATTTAAAGCTTTTTTGTAGTGGAGATGCGTGAGAATAGAAGATCTCGAAATATTTTACCCGAGTAACTTCTGTGTTTAATCAAAGGGCTTCAAATGGAGAAGTCCTAGAAGCTCAAAGAGTTGTTGAGAAAATTTCATGAAGCATGCCAAGTAAGTTCGATCACGTTGTTGTGGCTATCGAGGAGTCACATGATATTTCCTCAATGTCAATAAAAGGCTTACAAGGAAGATTGGAGGCTCACGATGTTATAATTATTCAACGAAGTCCTCAAAATAACTCTACACAAGATCAAGTTTTAAAATCTCAATTCTCTTCTATGGGAGGTTGTGGGTTTTATCAAGGAAGAGGTCGTAATCAAGGATGTAGTAGACAATCCTACGGTCAGCAAATGCAAGAAAAAAAAATGATGAGTCTCAAAAGGAGGAGAGACAATATTTCCACAATAATCAAAAAGGCGGAGACCAAGGTACCTACAAATGTAGGAAACCCTATATTAAGTGTGATCATTACCATAAACCTGGTCACAAAATATATAATTGTTGGATAAAGTATCCAGAGAAAAAACACAAGACAGGGTTTCTACATCAAAATGAAGTTGAAACCTCTGAAACGTTATTGATTGCTTCTGATGGCAATATCAAAAATACTTGGTACTTGGATAGTGGTGCAAGTCGGCATATGACTGGAAACAAATATTTATTTTCAGCATATGAAGAAGTGAATCATGGTCAAGTGACGATTGGAGATGCCAAGTCATACAAAATTCTAGGTGTTGGAGATATATCTTTCAAGACGAAGATCGTCAAAATTGAAAATATATTGGAGGTGTACTATGTCCCCGGATTGCATAGTAATTTACTAAGAGTCGGCCATTTGTTGAGAAAATGCTTTGATATTCGCTTTGTTGGAGAAATGTGCATCATGAAAAATAAAAATCATCATGTTGCAAATATTAGATTGAGACTGAACAATTTGTTCCCTATCAAACTTGATGTCGTGAATGTCAATTGTTATATCTCACTTCTAAAGATCAAGCTTCAAAGTTGTGGCATGAAAGATTCGGGCACCTAAATTATTGAAGTTTAAAAGAGTTGTCCAAAAATTGCATGGTTCAAGGTCTGCCCAAAATCGAAGTGATCGATGAAGTGTGTGAAGAATGTCAATTGGAAAAACAGCACCGTGAGTCTTTCCCATCTAAATCAAAGTGGCAGTCGCAATCACATTTAGAGCTAGTGCACACTAATCTTTATGGTCCTATGCAAGTTCCATCGCTTGGAGGAACTAAATATTTCTTGTTGTTCGTCGATGATTATACAAAAAAAAAAATGGGACTTTATTATCAAAGAAAAATCCCAAGCTCTTTCATGTTTTCAAGAGTTCAAGATTCAAGTTGAAAAATCATCTGACATTCAAATAAAGAACTTGAGAAGCGATCGTGAAGGAGAATAAGTATCTTCTTTATTTAAAAATTTTTGCGAAAATCATGGGATCAGGCATGAATTGACTGCTCGTTATACACTGCAACAAAATGGTGTCGCATAGTGCAAAAATCGAACAATAATGAATATGGTCCAATGCATGTTGAGAAAGAAAAATGTACCGCTGGAGTTTTGGACCGAAGCAATGTCTTGTGCTGTTTATTTGATAAACAAGTCGCCAACAAAGAATTTGAAGAACTTAACTCCAAACAAAGTTTGGTATGGCAAGAAACCGAATGTTAGTCATCTAAGAACATTTGGCTGTCTTGCATACTCGCATGTTCCAAATGCATTGAGATCGAAGTTTGATGACAGATTAGAAAATTGTATTTTCAAGCATTCAAGATTTACAATCTGAGGTCAAAGAAAGTCGTGATCAGCAGATATGTGCACTTTGATGAAAAAGGCATTTTATGATTTTTCAGATTCTTCTGGGATTACAAATCAGTCAGTTTTTGAGGTTGAAGACGATGAAGTTCAACCTTTACAATCTGAAAATGACGAAATTGATGAGTCTTGTCAAAATTCCCAGAGTCAATACCAAGGAAAACGAGAAATTTAGTGGATATTTACAATGTAACTGAGGAGATGAATGCTGACGATAATGTGTATTTTGTATTTTTTGCGGGAGAAGATCCGGTTTCATATGAAGAAGCCTCGAAAAAGGAAAAGTGGATAGAGGCTATGGATGAAGAAAAGTCCATTGAGAAAAATAATAACGGATAGATGCTATGGATGAAGAAATCAATGAAGGAGAATTAAATCTAAATTATTGGCGAAGTGACGAGCAATTTGTCGATATTTTTACAAAACCACTTGGAATGCATGTTTTCTCAGAAATATGTTGAAACTTTGGGAGTACGAAGTTAATTTAGTTTACGGGAGGCAATGTCGGTGTAAACCAAATTAAATTAATAAATTAGTCCATAAGTCATGTCGTTTAATTTAAAAGACATGTATTTTCAATTAGTATATAAATAGGAATACATAATGTAACGAGATAAATGCAATAAATCTTCTTACTTTACTTTACGGTATATTTACTTCAGTTACGTGGTACACCAGTATTTCTGGGGCTTGAAAACCAGACAAAACCGCCAATGCGTGAGAAGTACAGCCAAATTGTGCTGTATAGCACGGTCGTGCTTTTCGACGGCCTACAACATTGAAATATACATGGCCTGGTCGTATTTCAGTTGTCGAGTCGTGTTTTTTGAGTCCTTAGGCGTGTTTTTATCTTGTCCCGTGCATTTTTTTGTTTCCTTAATAGTTGTGGACTCTTAATAATTATAAAATATAGCCCCTAGGTCGATTTTTATAACATTTCGGAGGATAGAAAACTGTTTTCCATCATCACGACGAGTGCAAGACAAAGAAGAGAGGATTGAGGAGTTTTTAGAGAAAATAAGCACTCGCCGTTTGAGATATCTATAGGTTCTAAATTTATTTAATTTTGAAACCAATTATTGTAATCATGATTTCTTGTTTTAATTTCATCATTACCTATTTCTTTTATTTTAGTTTCATTGAGAACTAATTCTCGATGTGTTTTGATGAGATGAACCATAGAGTACCTCTGTAGTTGAGATTCAAATTTTATTATCAATTTCATGTTTTCTTGTGATCTATTTGTATTATGCTATTTTATTCGATTCAACATATTAGTGTATTGATTGTTTATTTGTTTTTTTGCATCTTAGATCAAAAGATTCGGTGTGAGATAAAATTCATGTGAATAAGGAATTTTATGTAATCCTAAATATATCACGACATACATCTTACAGATTAGGGTCAAACCTAATATGAGAACTAACTTGTCCTTAATGCGTTTAGGGTTTTAATTTGATGGAAATTTCAGTTTGTCAACTCTAGGATAGAGTTAGATCACGTGAAAAGGGTTTTAACTTGCATTGAAAATACTCATGGTTCTAGAGGCATGAAATTGATAATAACGACACTGGTTTGAACTCAAGGGTTTGAGGTTGAATTTAGTTAGTAAAATCACAAAGTGAAAGAACGGGAAATCTAGCTGCAAACACATTTTCTCATCTCTCACTCTCTACTTTAGTTTCACTTCATATTTTTATTTTAGCACATAATATTACAATCTTCTTTTTCAATAGACTAGATAAAAAGAAGATAGTTACTACTAATATTCATAGTTATCGTGGGCACGAGACTCGGTACTCTTTGTGCACTACTTTAAACAACAAGTCCACTTGCATAAACATTTAAGGAGTAATTTGGAGTCATCAAACCTCACCTACCATAACCAATCAGTTTTGATAAAGTTAAACAACTTTGATCACAATCGAAATAAGAGTTTGGATTTTAATGTCTTTCTTGGTTAAGATGATTCAAATGAGTGATACCTCATAGTTGTTCAGCTGATAATTAGTAGTTAATAATTAATTTCAAATTATTATTTGATGGATTATTTTATAGAGCAGCTTATTAGATGTTAATTTACCAATATATACATGGTTGGAATATATATATTTTAAAAAAAAAGATAGGGGGTAATATCTAATCATTTTGTCCTATACGCGTTTTTTAAGTTTGCATTCTAACGTTTTTTTATATAATTTAATACATCATATATTACACGGGAGATTGGAAGTGCATCTTATGGTCAGTCAATTCATCCTGACTCATCGAAATTCACATCAACTCACGAATGGCCCATAATACATTTTATCAAACTCGATAATACATTTTATCAAAGTCGTATACTTATATCTTTGCATTTTATCAAAACTTACCTGAGTTTTTTGATTTTCAAAGTTTAATATTTTTATTTGTTTTGAAAATATTTTATAAAAGGCATATTAGGCAAATAGAACACACACACACACACACACACACACACACACACACACACAAAAAAAAAAAAAAAAAAAAATCTGATTCATCCATTTATTTAGATTTAGGTCCCATAATTGACCCTAAATTCACATATAGAAACATGGTTCTCATTTGAACCTAATCATATATATATATATATACACACACACTTTTACGGTGCTTTAACTACACCATTCTCCACTTAATAGAAGTCATTATATCAAGTTTAGATTTCTTATATTAAGAGATCAATGATTGTAAATGCAGGCGGTGAAAGGTTGGTGAAATGAAGGCACCATAGTCATTAATATATATATATATATATATATAAGAAGTTATATATATATATACACACACAATTAAAGATTTCATTTTTGAATATACAGAAAACCTGACACAAAATGATTTTAGCAATGCAAGAGATAAATAAAGTTGAACAAAATACATGTTAAAACTTACAAAATTTATAAGTTTGACATATAAACATTATCCGCATTTAAAAGATCATGCAGATTTTTTGTCTATAACAATATAATTTCATTTACTTGTTAATTTATATTTTTCTTACTAAAAAAAAAAAATAAAATACGAATATTATATTATTATACACAAATATATAAATTGACAATCAAATGGAATTATATTACTATAGACAAAAAAAATAACATTATCTATTAAATTCGCATATTGTTTATATACATATTAAAATTTACATAAGTTGTGATTAGATTTTGTCATATAAACAATATCCAAACTCAGTAGATAATGTTAATTTTATTTGATCTATAGTAATATAATTCATTTGCTTGTGAATTTATATTTTTTTATGGGAAAGAAAAACTTGTAGCATCTTGTATTGTTCAACTTTCTTTATCTGTTCCATTGATAAATCATCTTATATATTAATGTGTGTGTGGGTGTGTTGCCTAATGTGTTGAAAAAACTATTAATTTGATATAATATACGTGAAAAACAGATTCAAACCAAAATTTATTAAATTTCAAAAATCAAAAGTTCATTTGAGTTTTGATAAAAATGCATCCTGGATTAAACGGGTTTAATAAAATGCATACTCAAGTATACGAGTTTTAAAACATGCATCCTCACTTGCAAGTTCAGGTGAATTTCGGCGAGTTTGCTAACCGGACAATGCACTTTCACAATCCCGTGTAGTATAAGATGCATTATGTTACATAATAAAATGTTAGGACGCAAACCAAAAAACGAGTATAGTACAGAATGCTTAAAATTTTTCCCTAAAAATATACTCCCTCCGTCCCAAAATGATAGTCCAGCGGTTGATTTTCACAGATTAAGAAATGAGTAGTTTATATAGTTAAGTCATTAATTTATTTAGTGTTTTCCAATTAAACCCTTCTTGAATTTATTAATGTTAATTAATGCTTATATAAATCAGTGTTGGAGTTCGTATATTTGTTATTGGAATAGTAAGATTTTATATTGTAATCGTCAATTTTCAATTTACCATGTAGAATACTAGTATTTCAAAAATATTAATTAAGGGAATGTGTGGAAATGAGAATTTAATGATATGTTAAATATAGTAACTGGACTATATTTGTGAGACGAACGAAAATAGAATACTGAATTATCTTTATGGGACGGAGGGAGTATATAAATAATGAGCAAAAACAAATGATAATAACGATAATAAAAGTTAATAAACATTAAAAACTACTACAAAAAATAAACATACAAATAAGGAAAAATAAAATTAAAAAAAAATATTAAAAACTACTACAAAAAATAAACATACAAATAAGGAAAAATAAAATTAAAAAAAAAAGATAATTTTTCATAATAGATAAAGATTTCCTAAATATTATATGCATGCAAATAAGAAGAAGAATTTATTATATCAATGAGCAATATTTTCGTAAAACTATAAAATAATACATGAGTTCATAAAAGAAACAATCTTTACATAATCAAATGAAAAAAAAAAAAGGACTTCTGATATACTAGTTCTTACGGAAGAAAATGGATTTAAGAAAATAATAACAAGTCCAATCAGGTAAAAAAAATGATCATAAAAAGCAACTATGTGTATATTTTTCCTATCGGGAGCTTTTTGATTAAGTTCTTCGAAAAAGTTTTACAAAGCATGTCCTAAAAAGATGATGGCCAAATTTAAAAGTGACAACTCAATGACAAATCCAACCGGTGCAAGTTACAATTCCAAAATAATTATCTTTCCTACAAAGTATTTGAAATTCATAAATACCACGGTAATAAAAGTTTTCGGTCCAGGTTGAAAATATGTTTATATATGTGATGAATATGTATGAAATCTGAAGTAGCAGAACTATGACAGTGGGTACTGATTCTCTTCTACATTCTGGAAATGGGAAGAGAATTTTCAATTAAAAATAAAGATGTGAAACTTACAATGACATAAAAGTCGCATAATTCTCTCTTCTTCTTTTTTTTTTCCCAATAGTGTCCATTTGATACCAATTCAGAAACTCTCTATGGCAATCATATGTTCCTCTTTTTACAAAAGAAAATTCTTTATCTAAAATCTAACTTTTCACTCTTCAAATAATAATTATAATAATAAATATATAAAAATAAATGAATAACAAATCGGCCATTGCTGCCTGTGGTCACAAATGTTCCTTCAGATATGGAGAACATCATATGCAGTGTTATTCCTTCTTATCATAAGCAACTTCATCTTAAAGCTTCCTTATATTCTAACACTACCACTTATCTAAATTCATTCCAACCTCAAACCAATACGGGCACGAATTATTCCCTCTTTTAAAATATTTTCACGGAACCTGGGTATATTAGGTTAAAGGTCAAAATTAGCTGCTCTAATAACGCTTAACCACAGAGAAGGCATATGTAAGTCCAACAGCTATGACAAGCTTCGTGGGCAATTCCTATACAGACATTTTTCACAATAAGAAAACTTAAATTGCCCTTCGTTTTAACCAATCCGCGTATTTAGAAATAATAGAAACTACACTTTCTAAGTGATGTCAAGAGAGCACAATGTAGAATGTCCTCAGAAGCATAATATCATTCATTAAATGAAAAAGAAATAATAATTCTCACACATTACCTAACAAAGTGATAAATTTATAAATGGGACAATCTACAATCCAACGTAGAGAGACAAAAGTTTATACCCAAACCGATCAAGTGGCTGATAATGCTTGCTTGCCAAACTCAGACATATTAGGCCTTGCCTTTTCCAGCCTGCAGCGACTGAATTCTTTGTTGTACCTTGAAAATCTGAAGAAAGAAAAAGGAGAACATGGAAGGCATTTAACAAATTATGCTATGAAATATTATAAAGAACAATATAACAAGCAAAAAAGAAGTTATGCCTTGCTGAGAATGGATCAAGTCATTTACAAGGAGTGGATTTTTGTTAATGAATAGGATTTTCAAATTCTTGTTACAAGCTCCAAATATAAGTATAATATTGCTTAATCAAGTCCTAACAAGATAGCAAAGCATATTAACATGCCAATGAAAAAAACAACAATGATGATGATGATGACCACAACAATATTCACAACAATCATACTAATTATTTTAACCACTAATGAATACAACTCAAGAATTTAAATTTCGAAAGAAGATGAAAAATGGCACAGCTACCAACCGCTTCTTTCTTGCTGTTTTGCTTTTCTTCTAAATCTTGAAGAGTAGCATCTAAACGCTTCCTGGTGCAAGAATAAAATATCAGAGTCCAAATTACAAGCAAGAGTGACAAGGAAAAAAAATCAAACAACATGCAATTCAAAATTCAAAAGCTTAATTAATTCACAATTAAGCATTAACTTGTAAACACACCCAAACTCTCACTTCCCGGTTTCGTGTATATTATCATTCCTGTTTCACGGATATCAACAGTCACGTTTAAAATAAGTTTCATTAGTAGCATCTAAGCAACTGCCGAGTATAAGTGTGAATACAATCTCTCACAAACAAGCACACAAAGTTCTTTCAAAATGGTAGGGTGTTACCAAAAACAAAACAAAAAGTAAAAAATAAATAAATAAACTGAAAAGAACATACAATTCGGCAGAAATGTAGTCGATTCGCTTGCGAACATTAGCATTTGCCTCAGCCAAGTCCTGCTTCACCAGCACTGGACCAATCAATTTGTACACATTCGCATCCTCATTCAACAGATCCAGTTCCTTCATAAAAATTCCCCCAGAAAGCACATAGTCAATAGAAAACCACAAATATAATTTTTTTAAAAATAAATAAAAATTAAAAAAAAAAAATGAAAGCAAGCCTACCTTGAGAACAAGCTCGTTCTCGCCAAGCTGAATAGTGTATTTCTTTCTGACTTGGTGATTCTTCGATATATCTGAAATTTTGTATAGAAAAAATTGATTCTAACAAATAGTTCGAACAACGAAAGAGTGCGTGTGTGTGTGTGTGTTAGGGTTTAGCATTGAGGTGAAAAAAAATTGAAGACAGTTAAAAAAAGGAAAACCTTTCTGAAGCTTGTTGAGATCGTTAGCTTTGTTCTCTAGGTCACGTTGTAGCTCTTTAACAGCTGCCATCGCTCCGCCGCCTATCGGTTCCGGCGATTTCCTTTACTTCAATATTCTCACGACGGCGAAAAACCCGATCCCGATCAGTCTCACAGTTCAATTAACTATCGCCTTTTTGACAACACGACTTTTACTCTGGAAATTGCGGAAAAAGTGGCCCATTACTTATTGGGCCGGTCAACAACTATTGATATGTTGAAGCACCGGTGAGGCCCATCCCAAAGCTATTGTAATTTCTAATTCAAGTGGCCCTTCATCTTTTACGAAACAAGTTCTAGGTAACTCGGTTGTTTTGATTTCATCAATTGCTAAGACGCCAATAGAAAAAAAACAAGCCTTTATTATGTAAGCAACACTTTTCTCTTTGGCCTTCCTTTTGAATCAAAGTTGCACATAATGTGGTGCAAAATTACATACTTGTTATTTTATTTATACGAAATGATTGTACATGTTTGTTACGCTTAAATAAAAAGAATTCAGTTGTTTCAAGAAAATAAAACAAATATTATGTAAACAGTTCCCCATAAAACTAGTTCAATCGGATAAGGTTCCCCTGAGCGCAACATACTCCAACAGCATGTATTGCACGTGAACAAGGCATTATAGTGGATGATTCAAATATTGGCAGTGAACATCGCACCCCTCTTTTTTGTAAACCTGCCAGAGAATTAGTTGATATAATTAAAAAATTACAACATGAGTCTTCTACTTCTTCCATTGTTGACGATACAAAATCATCTCCTACCCTTGCTTATCGCTTCTACACAATCTTGGACGGATATTGTTAAAAATGAAGATTCTACCCCTATACGCAGAGTTTCAAGTAGTCCTTTTAAGCGAGGATTTTGTATGAAGCGCTAGTATCTTTATTTTTATTTTTTCACTTATTTGCTATGTATTCGAACTCTTTTCTCCTTTTTTAATGAAAGCACAGCAATTTATTTTTAAAAAGAACTAGTTCAATCCTTTTAGAGAAATAAAACATATATTCAATCTTCTTCCTTGCATAATATTTATTATCTATTAGTTTTAGACATTTTATGGCTCCCTGTGGCCGTGGGGCGTCATAGGATCTATGCACTTAGATTTATCTCTACAAGTTGTGAATCAGATTTTTAAATTTTTTTTCTTCTTTTTCAGGGCCTATTAACTCCTTGATCATGTAAAGAGAGTACTATTGTAATTTCTTTTTGAGTATAAATATATAAGGCATATCGTTTGGGACAAAAAATTGTTACCATTTGTCAGATAAATCATATTTTGAGAAAACATTTCAGGAAAAAAAAAAAGAGCAAATGTCATTCTGTATATTACTACCACCCTTAATTAAGAAACATGTTGCAATCTCATTTTGCCGATGATTAAAAATGGTAAAACTAATCATCGAAATTAAACTTTTTTGCTCGAACTCACATTTTAGTGTTTGCAGATGTTAGATTTTGATTCATTTGATTAAAATTGTTAAAGTATTTGGTGGGGATGCTATAGATGTTGATCATGCTTTTGGTTTGAGTTTTTAAACACAATTAGATAATAACCCCCCCACCCCCACCCCCTATCTTTAGAAATAGAACTGCTTTTGATTATTTGAAACACACCAATTAGTTATGGAAATTAGATTGTGACTTTTATCTGGAGAATAGCTGGATCCAAACAAAAAATTGATGAAACACAAGAAATCTTGTCAAGGGTTTGAAACAACCCAAAAGCTATTTTTTTTTTTAAATTTATAAAAACAATACCAAGCAATCTCATTTATTTCACATGTTTGTTCTAGGTAATTTTACATCCACTTCAGGATAGAGTCCTAACAGTCCGTGAGAATGCTCGCCTACAAGGCTTTCCTGATTACTACAAGCTTCTTGGTTCAGTAAAGGAAAGGTAACATGATTTTTTTTCCTTTCCTTTTTTTCCCTCCCTTTAGTAATAATATCAGCTACTTCCATATTGAAGTATGTCCATCTCATGCTTTAGAAAAAAATAATTGTCTCTTTTGTCTATGTATATAACCTTTTCTGGACTCGTGGCTGTTGTTTAGATACATACAAGTTGGAAATGCTGTTGCTGTGCCTGTAGCTCGGGCGTTGGGTTATTCGTTGGCTTTGGCATTGAGAGGGTTATCAGATGTAAATAACCCGACGATCTGTTTGCCTACTGAAACGGAGTAATGGTACGGGTTGATGTAGTGGGTTGGCCCGTTTGATTCGATGATCCAACCAGGGAGAGTGAGGATGTTTCGTCGTCCGAGGTTGGTGAGGAGTATTTTTAAATAGAATCAGCTTTTTAGGCGACTCCTTTGTATATCAAAATAAAGTGTATTTTTGTTAGTTACTATTTTGGTGAACCAACATTTTTTTTAGATTGTTTTGCAAGTATCTTTTTGAGACCGAAGGATTGCTTTTTTTTTTTTTTTACCAGTCATTGGCAAAAAAAAAAATTGCTACCTGATTATGGGGTTCTGCCCGAGTCACTACAGTTGGTACAGTTTCATCCCACCACAAACGCCCAAATGGCCTGCATGGACCATCAAGTCATCAAAACATTTTCATTGAGATATGAAGATTAAGCGAAATAAAGAATTTCTACTGTACTTTGATGAAGTTCCACCAACAAAAGTCATTGCATAATCGGGTACCTGTCATTTAAGAGTAGAATTTCCCATCAGGTACCACTGTAAATTTCGAAGAAAAAGGTATTAAGAAAAAGATAAAATAAAACCACACCAGAAACTTCCCGGAAGACAATCTTTTTCTTTCCACGTTTGGATCCCACTCGACTTTGTTGTCAGGACGAACTCTAACACCTGGCAAATGTCTGAAGTTTGCGCCCTGATGACACAAAGACACCAAATTAATTGATTTTTTTTAAGTAGGGTGCTTTATTTGTAATTTCATAGTCCATTTCAGCAGAGCTCTAGAAGCTAACCATACCTTCACTTTAGGAATTTCACAAACCCGCTCGTAATCATCCTGATTCAAACAAAGGGGCCGATGGTCATACAAACTATGTTTCAACCTGGCAGAGTTGAAAGTCGAGCTACCGGGCATTTCTGCATTGGGAAACACAAGAGAATATGAAAATGGCATCATGAAACAATTGGGAAAAATAGCATATTCACAAATGTGCTGAAATAGAATTAGCATGTTATTACAATGAACCAGCTTTTGTCCTAAATAAACCAAATAATGCCTACATATTAACAGGATTTGTTAATATAAACCTAATTCAGTGCATCAGAAATGACAGAAAGCAGGATATGTTCTATAAGCATAATTCAGATTGGGAGAACAAAATATGTGTGGAATGTGTACACATCACTCAGACTTCAGTACCTAATCTAATGCAAGAAAGCAGAATAGGGGTGCACATAATCGAACAATAACCGATCAAACCAAACCAAAACTAAAATTACATTTTGCACCAAACCAACCAAAATTCCAATCCAATTAGCAGAACTCCAGTTTTTCGGTTCAAGTTTTGGTAGGGGTGTCAATCGTGTCGTGGTTCGTGTTCTTTTGTTCGAAAGAAGTCCGAGCACCAAATCAAATTACATACCGAACTAGAAATCAAAATTAATCCTATTTACAAGAGATAGCTTATTAAATTACTATTATACTATTAAATTTAAATGGGCTAAATAGGTCAATCGGGTTGACACGCGAGTCAACCCGACCTGACCTATTTGTTTCACGTGTTATTCGTGTCTGACACGAATAACACGCGAATACATGCTAAATTCGTATTCGGTTTGTGTCGTGTTATCGTGTCGTGTCGGAAATTGCCACCCCTAAGTTTTGATTACAGTTGGACCAAGCGTATATGTGTGTGTACGTGTGTGCGTAATTTGTATACTTAGTTTTATGTTTTTACTATTTGTTAAGAAAAATGTTAACAAAATAATAGAAAAATAAATACAATTATAATATTGTAGATTATTCTTTATCTTTTTTCTTTCAAAATTTAAGTTCAGTTGACAAAAAAACAAGACCTTGTATTTATATTTCCAACATGAGGTCACAGCTAGGATGAATAGATATTAAAAGCACGAAATGATTCAATTCATAAATAAGGAAAAGATTGACCAAGAGGACCAAATAAGAGTGTAAATAAACTCTTGAGTTATTACTAAGAGCGAGCTCACCATCCATTCGTAACCTTATGAAGCGCTGGAATTCTGTTTCGGGCTTAGAAGTATAAGGCATTTCATCCCGTTCCTCGTTGTTCCCAACCTAAGTCCAAAAAAAAAAATCAAAAATATTGAATATAATGCCAAAGAAACAATGCAACAGGACAAGAAACTCAAGCTTTGCTCATACATCGGGGAGGTCAGATATAGCATCACCGAGAAAAAGTGCTTTCTTGAGTTTGGCTTCGTGGCCTTCTTCATACGCAACCGCATTTGACTACAATTGATAAAACACATTAAATACAAGTAACAAACGGACACAAAAACTTGAACAAGAAATTTGCAATCCTTACCTCAAAGGCAGACGGAATACCTCCTCTGACTACAACATTATGTGTAGGCAAGGGGTATTGAGGTAACCTCTGTATTGGAAAAGGCAAGCGACAAACACATAACGTATGAGAATTTCAATAGAATGATGATGTCAACATCAAAAGGAAAATAACTAGAATATGATAGGTAATATCACCTCTGTAGAAAGCGCACCCCACATGAACATCCGCCTACGAAACTGAGGCAGTCCGTAAGCACCAGCGGCCATCATACCCATTCTAGCCTGATAACCCATTCCAACAAGACGGCCCAATGCATATCTACCAAGAAAACCATCACAAAATCTGACTATATCAACAACATTCTCCATCAGCACAATCTTTGGCCTCAGATAGTTCACAATATCCATGAAAACAATGAGCTGTTTATTTTTAGGATCTTCAAGAGGCGCTGCCGTATTCCTAAATCTATTGAAGCCACTTATGCCTTGGCAAGGTGGTCCACCACAAATGACATCAACAGAGCCCTAAATGGCAATGGGGCAAAACAACAATTATTACAAAGCAACCAATAATAAACAACTGTGAACTTAAAAAGCAGCGCGACTCACAGGTAATGGCAAAATCTTTGACTTGTAACCACTTGAAACAAATTCCTTCAATTTTTCTTGGCAGGAACTAGTAAGTAGGCATTAACAGAACCTATTAGAAATGAAAATAATCTAAATAATAAGATAGCCTCAATAAAATATCAGTTTCTTATACCTCAAACCCTCCAAAGGCTCCCAAGTATCTTCGTCAGGGCCATAACCTTTCCAACGTATCTAAATTTGATATATGAACCATATAAGACAAAAGCCAAATACAGGAAACTAATAATCACAAGGTTCCATTAGCAGCTATGTGTTCTGGTGTTTAAGCAAAATGAACCAAGCAAAAGCATGTGCCTTGTGAGTGTTAGATGCAAAAGAATGAGTACTTATTGATATATATTAAAATTTCTAAGAAAACTCGACACAAAGTACAGAAACTTTCATGCAAAAAAATGTATACAGCAACAATTGGAAGTGCATAGAGTTATGGTTGACAAAACAAGTCAATAGTTTGATAACAAACATCAATGACAAGTACAATGAATGAAAGTTCCAACCCTCGCAATAAAACAGCACAGATAATGCATGAGAACTTCTTTGACAGAGCCAAGAGGGAAGAAGAAAATCCAAACAGTTGTTTCAAGTAGCAATTGGACACCAAAGAATTTTAATTCATTCAGCCCAAGAAATTATTTTACCCAAAATTACTATTGTTTGTGGAAAAAGAAGACCATCAAGTCAAGCACCAACTTTTTTGATTAACAGTTTAAATGGTTAAAGAACTTCTATTCAATCACAGTGCACAAACTGAACAGACAGCTTAGCAAACTTAATGATTGGAAGCCTTCTTTCATTCATTATAAAACTTGATTGATCAACTCATAAACACAATCTTTCCATCAAGTATAGCATATGAATTACTTAAGGCAACAAAATTAAAGAATAGGCTCACTCAAATACCTTGAAATGAAGTTCACAGGTTCCTTTGTTATTTGGGTCACCATGACACATTGCGAGTATCTCATCAACTTCATAAACTTCAGAATCCTCTGATTCAGCACCATCCTCTTCCCCATTGTCAGCATCTTCATCATCTTTCTCATCATTCAGTTTTCCATTTTCACTAGATGATCCATTGTTGTCTGATAATAAAAGATTCGTACAAAGCTTCTCCCATTCCTTAAGCAAGAGCAGGAAGTCCTCGGCTGATTCATTTCTCACCTATTACAAAGATTTAAAACATGAAATTGATGAGAAAAGGGAATCAAAATTGTGCAAATATGAAACTAATTGATAATCACCTGTGTTTCAGGATGATTTAACTTGAGACTTTCACAGGCATTAATGTTAAAATCAACTGCCCATTTCTGCAAAATCGAACAGAGGCAAGCCATATTGAATTATAAAAGAATGTCTTGAATCATTGCGATAGTTCCATTTTAAGGAGCACTGACCGCAGATGAAGAGAGTGGATAATTCACCAGATAAACAAAGTAGAAACTTACAGTTACAAGTTTCACACCACAGTTATTAGCACCAAGGCAAAGCCCAGTAGACATTGCACCACATCCAGAGTACAGGTCCAGCAGTGTTTTCTCCCCGCTGTGCTCTTCTAGTTCAGAAGATCCCATTGTCAAAGCATCACCATCAGTAGAAATAGTAGATTCACTGCTATTTGTAGGAGTATCTGCATATTAGGAAATCATTCAAAGAAAAAGTAGCACTTAGTTACTCCACCTTGATTGTCAACAACAAAATTCAAAAAGCAAGATCAGAAACACAGCAGCACAAGTCATGATAGCACAGAAACAAGTACCTGTGGGCAAGCTCACAAATGATGAATATGGAAGCAAATACTTCTTATCAAAGTAAAAGTCGCACGTGGATTTCACTTTCTCCATGTCAAGTTCAGCCTGTAAAGTGTAAACAAGTAAGCAAAATATTATGTACCCATCTTAATGCTGAATATGTGCAATAAATAGTTATCAGTTTCAGGCATACCTTTGGAGGCAAATGTACAATCCTAAGTTTTTTTACAAGACAATCAAGTGGATTGTCATCCTTCACATCAGAAAAGAATACACACTTTTTATCTATAAGATCACCACAAAATTCGATCACCTAACAAACAGAACAAAAAAAAAAACATCTCAGAACAATTAAATATTTCACATTGTTGTAAAAAAGGCAAGCCAATTTTCTTAATGCCTCACCGTATCATCAGCCCTGTAATACCATTGAGCAGTAAAGTTTTGGGAGCCATCAACTGCTTCAAAAATCTCGATAATCTTACATATGTAACAATCTTTACCTTCCCCCGCCTAAACAATAGAAAAGATCGTGATACACAATATACAGCAGGTTTAGTAAAAATTAACTATAGTGTTCTTAATGCAACATTCAGTTGATATGACTCAAAGGAATCCAGAAAATTTATAGAATAGCTGCAAATGGAGTGCTAGTTAAAATCTCCATGAGGTCAACATTTATCAAAAATAAAAATTAAAGCAAAAGAATAGGAACACAAATTCACACATCTAATAAAAAACATGAGACTGAAAGAAGGAATCTTATCACCTAAGTATCATTTTAAGTACACTTCAAAAAAATCAAATGAAGCTTCACCTTGACAAACGCATCGTCTTCCAGGCAGTAAGTAAGCCCATCCACTTCTGCTTGTGCATAGTGGCATTTGGCTTGAACAATTTCCTGTAATTACTCATCACACACCCAATGTTAATATAAGGCAATTGACTTTCTCCAAAATTTTCCATTGCAGCTGCTGAACAAATTATACTTACCAAATACAACTCCAAGTTTAAAGCAAAAAAACATAAACAATCATTACAAAACATAAAAATAAAATAAAAACAACAGTAACAAAGGAGTACCAGAGCTCAAAAGTGAGCTCATTAAAGTAGCAATAATCATTCTTCGCTCCAAGTGCCTTGATTGCATAAGATTCTAAAGCATGCCAATCAACAAGAAATTATGGGGTGTTAATGTTGCATGTGTGTGTGGGTCATGGATATTGCTCACATTGAAAATACATGCAAGAGTATGAAAGCTTTAAAATAATTTTGAAACTGAAACTTGCAAGTTTGATTCTAAAATATGACAAAAGTAAAAGTGGTGACGACTAGATTCAGGGCCGGTTGAAAGAACAGACCAAAATTTAAAATAGTATGGATAGGCTGAAAAACGAATAAAGCTATTAGATACTTGACTCAATAATAATTCATTCGAGTTCACCTTATTGATATTTAAAAATATATATAAAGTCAAGCTTTGACATATTTTTCATTTCATAAAACCAATTGGTATAAAAGAAGTACAAATATATGTGCAAATATCAACCTATTCAATCTCAATGCTTGCCAAACCCAATTCAATTAATTAGCAATCATAGTTTTTGAAACTTGATAGAGATTTAATCAAGCCTAAATAATGTTGTATTAATTTATTAACACCCAATTCATACATTCCTCAGTATATCACATCAAACCCTTATTTCCCTAATCACCGGGAAAAAAACAAAACGTTCATCGGTCGCCTTCAATCACTTAAACAAGAATATACGCATAGAAAAATATAGAATAATAGGAAATTTGGAAAAATGAAAAGAAGAGGAAAGGAAAACAGAAACTCACATTGTACACCGGCTCCTTTGTCTGGTACCGATTAGGCCACCGCTTCTTAGCTTCTTCCTCAGGAACCGGTTTGCCTAGAAACCGAACATCTCCGCCTACTTCGTCCACGCTGTCGCCCGCCACAAAATCCCCATCAGATCCGGTTTTGGACATGACCCGCTTTTTTATCTGTCGGTCATCATCCGCTGCCGCTGCCGTCCCCTTCTTTCCCGACGACGTGCACTTCCTCTTCGACGCCATTGCTATCAAAAAAAACGCAGGTGTGAATAGCAAGTGAGTGTTTGTGCGTGAAAAACACTGTTGTAGAGAGAGTGAGTGTAGTGTGGTGAGAGTGAGAAAGTGGAGGTTTGAAAATAATTGGGATAGGGTTGTTGGGTTTATAAACGTTTGAATATTTTTGAAGAGCGAGGCGGGAAGATGGAATTATAGGGATTTGTTGAAGTGGATTTGATAAAGGAGCTTCAAATCCGGGAAAATTGAACTATTAGGTGAAAGTCTGGAAACAATTATTTATTTTTTTAAAGAAAAAGGAAACTATTAATTTCAAAAAAATAAATGGAAACTATTAGACTATAGAGTATATTATTTGAAGAATCTATTATGGATAAACAATCAAAATACATTCTAAGACTATCCTGCTATTTACATTTTTTATATATTTGCATATATAAACATTAGGTATTTGGAAGTTAGAGATTTAAACTCAATTTAGATAATTTGCTATCCAAATCATTTAATTGATTTGTTTGCTAAATACAAATTGGAATGGCTTTTTTTATGTCGAAATTCAGTTGATTCTTCGTGCAAATTAGCAATTAAAGCAATTTGTATATTAATAATTTAAATAATGACTAATCATTTTCTAAGTGTTGTTCTAATTATTCAATGTTCGTCGTTTAACACAGTCGGTCACTAAAAAATGACACGTCGTTTAACCTTTAATACTAACTACACAACAATTGATCTATGTCAATTTAGCTCAAAAACCATGGACTGCCAAAAAAAAAAGATTGAATAATTTATTCTAACCAAAATAAAATTTCTAATAATAGTAGCTTAAATCATACATTAAATCATTTATAAAGAGAAGAAAATTGACACAATTTGGCAATCAAGGCAGGTTTTTGTGATATTGCACAATTCTAGCAATCTAATAATTAATGTGCACAATCACAATCATTTTCTAGATATATTTCACGCTGCACAATTAAACATTGTTACCACTAACCATGTTTAATTAAGGCATATTTCAACTAATTAATGCGTGTGGAATAATTAAGTGAAGTATTCGATTTTGTGGAAGATTTCCAGTCAAGTAAAATATACTAAAACAGCATGAGTTTGTTAAATAATGAAGCACGATATCATTCAAAATTATAAATATTTCAGGTTATCAATTTTGAATGTTCATGAAACGTTTAATTCTGGTCATAAACTACATAAATTGTGATATATTTTGGCCAAAAACCATGAATATACTGCACCGGGGGTGATAACTCCATATTTAAATCTCATACTCAAATCTTAATTTATTCCTTCACGAATTTCATAAATAAGCACGAGAGATGTAACTACTTAAATATATACAAAATAATTAACAATTAATACCATTTATAATAAATCTTATATACCAATGAAAATTAGGCAAATTATTAGTTGGACCCGGGTGCACCTTATAAGGTGCATCCATTCTCACATATAAAAGCCAACTTACCCATTTACACGCGCTCTTCTTCATTTTTTTTTTCTGAGTATTCCAATTTCACACGCGCCCTTCTCCATTTCTTTCCCCATCGCGCTTCTCCATTTCTGTTCTTTCCCCAATCTGAACAAAATCCGAATCGCGCTTCTCCATTTCTTTTCCCAATCTGAACAAAATCTGAATCGATTGCTTCTGATAAATAATCGATCAGCGGCGGTGAACTGGCGAGAACCCGGCAAATTACTACAATCGATCAGCGGCGAGTAATCCGAGTAATCCGATTGCTTCTGATAAATAATCTGCTTAACAATCATCAATTATCGGCGAATCGATTGCTGCTGTACAAATTCTTTCAATTCTAAATGGACTTGAATCTGTTACAAGTTCCAATCGACGCGAATCGGATCGAGGGTAAGTTATTTTTTGAAATTGATTTATTTTCGTATTGAATTAGGTTTAAGATATTTCTATTTTTATTGCTGTAGCTATTCCGATTTGTGTTTCTACTGCAATTATTCCGGTTTCTGGGAATGGTGGGAGTTCGAACAATGATGATAGTAGTTCTATTACAGAAGCAGGTATATGATTTCTCCTCTTACGATTCATGAAGGGAATGTGTGATTATCTGTTATTCTGTATGTGATGATATCTGAAATTAGAGTGTGATGATATCGACAATTAGAATGTGATGATATCTGAAAGTAGAATGTGATGATATCTGAATGTACAATGTGATGATATCTGAAAGTAGAATAATGTGATGATATGTCAGTCTATATGTGATGATATCTGAAAGTAGAATGTGATAATATCTGAATGTACAATGTGATGATATCTAAATGTACAATGTGATTATACCTGAATGTAGAATGTGATGATATGTCAGTATGTATTTGATGCCATCTGAATGTAATATATGATGAATTGTCTCAGTTTTATGTGATGATACATGGTATTAATATGTGATTAACATTTGTATTTAATCACATATTTTTGGTTTGTTTTATTTTTTTGTCTTATGTAGTGAATGATGATAGTCAGTCAGCTGAGAGAGCAATGCGTGATGATGATTTGGTTGGCATTATTGTGAATTCTGTTGACGAGGCTTATAATTTGTATAACGATCATGCGTTTAGGGTTGGGTTTAGTGTTYGGAAGGGGAAGGATAGGAAGAGGGTTGATGGCTCAATTTCGATGAAAATGTTTCTTTGTTCTAAGGCTGGTAAGAAACAAGTTTCAAAAAAAAGTAGGTCTTATTCGGAATTAGATGTGAGAACAGGCTGTCCTTCTTTCATTCGGTTTGATATTGATCGTAGTGGTTTGTGGGTTGTTACTGCACATAAAAACGAGCATAACCATACATTATGTCCACCTACTTCAAGTCATCTTCTTCCATCCCATAGGCAAATTTGTCCGACTCAACTTGCTTACCTTAAAGAATTAAAAAAAAGTGGTGTTGGGGTGGCCGATGGTGTTCGGGTTTTGAGAAACCAGTCCGGTGGTTCTCCTTTTTTAGGTTTTAGCGTTAGAGATGCATATAATGCATTAAATAAATCAAATGCATTTGACGGTACAGATTCGAATTCTTTAATTCAAATTTTTAAAAATACGCAAGCTAATGAGAAGGACTTTTTTTTTTATTTTGAGGTTGATAATGAGTCTAGGCTTTGTAGTTTTTTTTGGAGAGATGGTCGTATGDGGCAGGATTATGAATTATTTGGTGATCTGTTGGTGCATGATACTACGTATCGCACTAACAAATACGATATGATTTGTGGTCCGTTTGTCGGCATGAACCATCATTGTAAAAATGTAATGTTTGGGTGTGGGTTCCTTATGAATGAGAGAATTCAGTCATTTGAGTGGTTATTTGGCGCTTTTTTGAGATCTATGGGCGGTAAGCACCCTGTTACTATAATGACCGATCAATCTGCTGCTATGACTGCTGCAATTTCGAAGATTTTTCCAATGTCACGACCTCGACTCTGTGTTTGGCATATTGGTGAAAATTCGAAGATAAAGATCAGATCGCTAAGAAGTCAAAAAGGTTTCATAGACCTTTTCAATTATTTGCTGAAATACGTTGAAACAGAGGTTGAGTTCCAGTTTTACTGGGAAAAGTAAGTAAATTTTTTTCTGTTTACCTTGTCTGGTAATTTTTGTTTATAATATATTGCAGCGATATGTGATGATATTTGGTCTTATTATATGATGATATGTGGTAGAATTATGTGATGATATATGTCAGCATTTTGTGATAATATTTGAAATAGATTCAGGTTTTTATGAAGTACAACCTGTTTTTAGGGTTTTGCTTTTTTGGTAATGATATGTGGAAGTAAAGTGTGATGATAACTATTAGTTTTGAGTGATGGAATGTGTCAATACTGTGTGATGGTATCTGAAACATATTCAGGTTTTCAGAGTTTTCTTTTTTTCTAAAGTAAATTCTGATGATATTTTTATCAGCAATTTGTGATGATATGTGTATGTAGTTCCTGGTGATATCTGTGTAAGTAATGTGATGATATGAGTTGTACAATCTGTTTTTAGGGTTTTGCTTTTTTGGTAATGATATGTGGAAGTAAAGTGTTATGGTAACTATGAGTGTTGAGTGATGGAATGTGTCATTTATGTGTGATGATATCTAAAACAGATTCATGATATTTTTTGTTATAAAGTGTTTTAATATGTATTAGTAATGCTTGATTTTCTATTTTTTTTCAGGATGCTTACAGATTATGGATGTCAGAAKAATGGTTGGTTAAAAAGGCTTTATGATATACGAGCAAAATGGTGTCCTYCGTTTAACAAGGACTGGTTTTCAGGTGGCATTTTATCTTCTCAAAGAAGCGAGAGCACAAATCATGCTCTTACAAGGAAATTATCAAAGTCGGATGGGCTTTGTGATTTCTACAACATGTTCATTGGAGTTGTATTCGAGTGGAGGAGTAAAGAGAACGGAGATGACGTAGGTACACCATCTATGGCCTTAAATGATGTGAAATTACTTTTACACGCTAGAGATGTGTATACAATTGAAGCTTTCTCTTTATTTGAAGATCAATATATGAAAGGGACTGCATGTCATCAATCGTTTTTTCTCTATAGAAGGGTCCACTATGACATATCATGAATGGGTTGAGGGTAGGGATGTTATAAAACATGCGGTGACTTTTAATGCTGCAGATTTGTCGGTATCTTGCACGTGCAAGTTATTTTTTGAGGTTGGTATTTTGTGTTTTCATTGTTTGCGTGTAATGAATATACATTGTGTTTGTGCTATTTCGGAGAGATATGTTACAAAATGATGGTGCAAGGATATTGTTAGTGATCGTGTTTTAGATGATGTTCCTATATCTAATTCCTCGAGTAAATCGATGGCGGGCTCGTTATGGAGGATCCAAATGAATAGAAAGTTTCAGAAGTTGATTTTAGCGAGTGAAGACAATATTGAAGCTCGATCGAAGTGTGAAGAAGCTTTTGAAAGTGCTAAATTTAGTATTATACGTGAAGTCGGCCCAATTTATTTTGAAGACTGTG